>RJWJ010001865.1:0-64260 GCA_004363605.1 Indri indri | reverse complement strand
AAAATAAAATACACCAAAAAATTACAAACTGATGCAGAATATAGGAAGATTATATTTTAAAAATATATTCTCATCTTTGCTATCTATGTTCCTCCCAGTAATTCACCTAAGATGCTGAAGAAGGTAACTAATACATGTCCTGAGGGCCAATTCACAATCCTCTTGATGTGGTGATTTGGCCAGACTTTTAATTGAAGGCCATTAACACCACTTCCCCAAGCAGCCTAGAACTAACTCTTCCCTATCCTCAAGTCTTCATTCCCCACCACCCACCCCTCAGCAGTCCTGCTTTGTGAGTGGCCCCAGCATTGAGAAACAAAAGAAAAATCATACTGGAATGCCCTACCGAGTAAAGCAGACTGCTCTCCATTGGCCAGCCCACTCATCAATGCACCATGTTTGTTAACATTCTGAAAGACATTTGTACGGAGAACAAATTGACGGAGCTCATGTTTATATCAGAAATTTCAGAAATGGCAGGAGTTTCATTCGTGGAATCTTAACACCCATTCAGACTGTCATAAAACACAAAGGACCAGATTCAATAAAAACTCTGTCCAACTTCCACAACACTAAAGTCTGTGTGAGCGTTCAAAACAAAATCAATTTTTCCAGTTTTGCAAAGGGCTGTTCAGACTTTGGTAGCATGGGAGCCAGCTGGGGCATTTCCTAACTCATCCCCTAAATTAGTTTCCAAAGTTGTTTTGAGGACCACATTTGATCAGAAGAATTTGCATGCTTTCCTCTCTCTGTTTTCCTCTCGCTCACGCGCTCCCCCTCTCTCCTCTTTTTTTCCTTTTTTTAAAAACATATTTCATAGTACATCACATGGAGAACAAACAACAGAACTGCAGCATATGCCTCATGCAGTTAAAAGCTTCAAAACTGGCCCATAAAACAGAATTTTTTGGTACACAGTGAAAAAATATTTTTTGATTCCATAATCCATACTGCAGGAAAGTTGGGTATAATCATTTGTAAAAGTTGCTGTGTCCATGGACAGCTGTTCTTCATACATACTGGGAATGTTTCCTTTACATTCCTAAAGACATAAGAGTTTGACACCACGCCAATACCTTTAGAAATGGTGAAAGCTAAACACACCCCATACTGATGCCTTTACTCTCCCAACAAACTTTCTCCCACAACTGAAATGTTAAAACTTTTACCCCACAGCCCACATTCTGAGATTAGTCCAATAACTAATGTTCTGTCCAAGTAAAATACATTTTGTCATAGCTTGAAAATGTTACCTTTCACAGAAGTATAGTATTTCTGACCAGCAGGGAACATATGTCAACATTATCTATTATTACCCAATGTCAGGACCAAAAAGGGAAGGTGGGTGGTGGATGTTAATAACGACTTAAGCGATTTCTAAAAGAGGCATTTGAGAAGTACAAAGCCAGAAGTTTCAAATGTTTTGTCTTATTTTCGCTGCGTCAGCAACCTGCCCCCCCACAAGAACAAACCTAACGCTGCCTCCGACCCAACGCCTAGTTCTCTTTTCAATTTTAGCCAGTGCTTTGCTAAGCTGGAAAGTTTGAAAAATACCCTAGAAAACTTCTCCACCAGAAAATGAAAAACAAAAACATATGACCAGCAATGATGAAAGCAACTCCCACTCACTAAGAAAAAGATTTTCAATCACAGAAGCACACAGCTTTCAGATTTGAACATTTATTTTCATTTTTTGAGCTACTTGTCTGGTGTTTAGATTTGGGGGTTGGGTTTCTTATTGGACATTGGAAGAGCAGGGGGAAATGCTGGTTAGGAGTGTAATTGTATTTAAGCAGTTTTCACAAAGGTAAGCAGAAAGCATTCTCCTCATTCAATGAGGCTACAGGGGAGACATCTGCCCATCCTCAGTGGAATATTGGTTTCTCCTGCAGAAGTATAGAAAGTCACATTCCATAATGGAGTGGAGGAGGATTTGTGCCTCTTGCCTTCCCAAAAGTTGGATCAAGATCCGGTGGATATATATTGTGAACCAGTAGTTCACCATGCCCCTACCCTGGGCAGCCATGACCATGAACTAAAAATGGACTTTGAGGCACCAAAATTGGTTATACAAAAATAGTACTAACTTAGATATATAGAGTTTCCTTTAGAAGAATCATTAATGTATGTTAAGATGGAAAACTTAACTTCTTGTTGTCCCTTTGAACCATGTGGTTGTATCCAGTGTTTCTCAAGGAAAAGAGATTTGGGTTCTCACCTCACCATACAAGCATGTTGGGGAAGAAATGACTTTGGGTCACAGGGCAAAACTCGTGTCCTAGTTCAGTCCTGGAGCAGGAAGTCCTGGGGCAATATGTTCCGTGAGTCCTGGAGATTTGTGTACTTTCCCTCACAGGCTTATCGTCTTGGGATCCTGGGCCTGTTGGAAAATAGGTTCTTGTCCACTCATCTCTTTGGTTGCATTAAAAATGAATCCTTCCCTTTGAAGGAATCATTCAGGAAAGGTTATAGAGAAAAACTATTTAAATAAATCCCTCATGATAAAGGGATTCTCATAACTACAGAAAACTCAAACCTTGGAAAAGCATATGACAGAGACCGGAGGAAGGTGGCAATGCTTACTGTTTCGACTTTTGGAGGAAGTTATCCTAATTCATTCTTCCTCATCTCATTCAGCTTCTGAGGACAGAAGTCATAGAAGTCATAGTCTAGAATCCTTCTAGATTATATCACTGAAGCAAAAAAGGAGATTTAATTACTGTTGTAGCCTACACTGCTACCCAAACAGCATTTTGATTGCTAAATGGCAGAAGTTCATATTCACCCCACGTCTGAATGGTAGATTTAAAGTGATCAAATTATAGAGAATTTTCTGCTTTTCATTTGCTGTACTGTTGCCCAATGGACCAAGCAGAGGAGAATTCTTTGAAGCAATTCTTCCAGCACAATGGGAGAGGTAGAATTCTCTCATTTCCTTCAGTTCATCAGTCCTCTCTCCCCTCCTCCTCCTGGGCCCATGTTGGATGAAGGGTTTGGTTGTATCCATGATAGAGGATAAAGTTAACTGGCTCCCTCTCATCTAGAACATGCCTTCTGTGAAGCTCCACCTGAGCTGACAAACCATGGAAGATGTTGCACAAAAATAGTACTAACTTAGATACATAGAGTGTCCTTTGGAAGAATCGTTAAATGTTAAGATGGAAAAGAACCTTACAAGTTCAACCTCCTTATTTTTAAAGAACAGAATAGAAACCTAGAGACAAATTGCCCATTTGAGGGATTTGCTATGTCACACAGTTTGGCAGATGTCCTGATTCTACTCCATTTGGGCACCATATCATGGAAAACTAAGTGATAGTATTGGAAGCCAGGATCCTGGTCCCCCCTGGGGTGGGGAGAGTTAGGTAGTGATTGGAAAGGGCAGGAGGGAAACTTCTGACATGCCGATCCCTTGATCAAGTTGCTGTTAACATGAGCTTTTTCACTGATGATTTGGGCACTTTTCTGCAAGTATGTTATCCTTCAATTAAAAAAATAACTAATAAAAGAAGGAGAAAAATAATTAAATATAATTTTAAAAATGTGTGCACATATAATTGCCATTTCTAATAAAAATCTCTAGCTATTAAATTAAAGATGAAATTAAACATTACCTACAGAGGAAGTTGACTTCGATTATCATTCCAATCCCAACGTAGAGAAATAAGGAAAACAGTAACATATGTCTTCAAAATAACAATAATAATTTTCATTTGAAATAAACTGACCAGATTATAAAATATTCTATTACTTCATTTTTCTTGGTCTCAAAACAATTTGTTCTCCAAGAAGAAAATTTATTCATATCATCATTTTATAGCTATGAAAACTGAAGTTCAGACAAATTTAGTAACTTGCCTAATAGCTAGTAGCTGGTACCACTGGAGGAGAAGCTGAACATTTTGAACCCTGTCTACCTTGGTGTCCTCTCCAATACGATATGTAGACAGTGATAATAATATCTTTCCTTTTATGAAAATATAGCACCTTTTCATTCATTCCACCCAAATACGTATCAAATATTAGGCACTTTAGGGATTACAAACATGAAATGGAAACCTATCTTCAAGAAATTTGTTTTTTCATGAGGAAGTGAAACAGCTTAGTGTTTAAGATATAAGTTCATTCACCAAAAATTCATCATATGGACCAATTTTGTCTTCACTTGCATTTTGAGATGGCCGGAGTCTAAGAAAAGCTGAAGAAGCATTTTAGGCTAAAGTTGCCGAGAACCAAGTTCCTTTTTGAGGCTAGACACTTTTTTAGTGGTGGAAGTGGGAGGAAGATTTGATTGAGATGTTGATATCTTCTTTTTCTCTGAGTTTCGTGAGACCGATACATGCCTCACAAATTGACTTTATACTTTATGGAGAGATTTATAGACACTAATGAAAATGTAAAGATATAGTGTTTGGTTTTTTTACAATTGGGAATCTAAAAATGTAAATGATGCATAATCTCTACCACACTCCATAGTGAAATTTTTGGAGGGGGGAAAAAAACAGTTTGGGAGGGACAAGAAGATTAAAGGGTGAAATTGTGTCTGGGCTTTTTTCCTGCAGATGTCATCTGAGCGGCAAACCTGGGTAACCTTGGAAAATTTGCCAGTTTTAGTGGCAGGCACATGAATGTGCATGATAGTCTCCTAGGTGAATAGGTTGCATGTTCTGCCTCAGAGTTATCCTTGAACCCTTATTCTGGTTAATATCATCACAATTCTTTCTTCTTACATGGGCCTATGATTAACGGATGACATTTGCCTGAATTTGGACTAAGGGTTAATATACCATATTGGACTGCAACTGACAGAATCCCTTTTTCAATTTCTTAGAGACTTTTTGCAGAAGAATAGTAAAATGTGTTATGAATCCAGATACAACCAGGCAAAAGCACACAGGGAAAACAATTATACCAAATTAATATAACTGAAATAATCAGGGCATTGTAGAATCCGGCCAATTATTTTCGACCCTCTTATTACCAATTTGGAGCACCACACAGTCAGTATGTTTAAATGCCACAAGAGGAATAGCTGTGAGGTTTGAAAATACCAAACTAATAAAGGGCAACCAAATTAGTGTGTGAATAGTGTAATCTTTCTGGAGAAAAAGGTACTAATATGAACTGAAAGCCTAAACTCCATACACATTTTTGACTCGGCAATTCTACTTCTGGAAATATGTTCTAAGAAAATCATTAAGAGTGTGAGCAAATATTTGGCTACATGGAACATTTATGCCAACCGTATTTATAATCTTGAAAACTTAGGAAACAACCTCAATGCTCAACATTAGGGGACTGATTAAGTAAATAACAGTGTAGCCAAGACAAAAGGTGTTGCAAAAGAATATTTAATGACACTGAAATGTAGTCAATGTATATTCCTATGTGGAAAGAGATGTTAAATATTACAATAAGACTGACATTCTTTTAAAATGTGTGCATGAACAAACATGAGCGAATTGTTTGGGAGGATGTACGCCAAAATGTTAATAATGGTTACTTTGGAGTTGTGGGATTGTACATGGGTTCTAGCTTTCCTCATTTTATTTATCTGCACTTTCTAAATTTTCTATAATGTACATGAATTACTTTGGTTAAGAGAAAAACAAAATATATATTTTTTAATAGAGAAGAAATGGTCACCATCGCACTACAGAAGCATTTGTCAATGCAGCAAAAACAATAGCTATTACAGGCACATTATTTATCTTACGTTCTTTTCTACTCAAAGTGAAGACCCCTTTCCAACAAAAATGAAAATAACAAAATATAATGGGTGTTTTTAATTACTCTTCTTTAGCCATGCTGTAATATCAAATATTTAAACTATCTGATGATAATATTGAACAGTATCAGTTAAAACATAGCAGTGTTGTTCAGTGGGCTACAGCCTTGCTATTTAATCTGCTATTATGAGCTTATATTATCTCTCAGTGTCTTGGTTTAATTACTAATAAAAGGGGGGATAGGCTATGAGTCATATTCAACTCTTTGAAGAATATTAGACCAATCAAACCAAAAGGATGCTTTAATTTCATTTGGTCCTAGTTCCTGCCTTAGAAACAGGATTAAAAATAAATGCAGAGAAAGAGACGGAGAAAATGAGTCACCTAATTTACATCTATCATAATGCAAACAAGTGTTTCTTTAATAGGTGTTCAATACCTAAAATATTCAATTACAGCAACTTAGGAGCAACTTCTTAATGGAAAATCTTAGCATTTTTTTTTAATCTCACTGCAGATTTTTTACCTTGTCAACTCAGAATTCATCTGTTTCTAAAAGAGAAAAATCTTTTACTTGGAGACAAAGGTAAGCCTCTGTATACCTCAAACTAATTAAAGATGAATCTTTTCTGGAACAATGGTACAAAGAAAAAAGCAAATTATATTTTATAACTCAGACAAAACAGTCATCCACCAAAAGAATATTGCCTTCTTTTAATTATTAGAATAAATCATTCCATGGAAAACTGTTTGGCACACAGTGAAGATAAGACGATGATAAATATAATACAAAACAATAAAAAGAGATAGATTCTCTATTCGAGCAAACTCATCCTTGTTGCAAGTGAAACCCTTGAGGGACCTTATACCAAGAGGCACCTCAGAGGCCTCAAAATGCCTGTGGTACTTCACATAACAACTACACATAACCTAGTCTGATTAAGGTCCCCCAATTTGATTTTCAGTAACTAGCCTTTTGTAGTATTCCAACTAAAATAAAACATTTGAAAGTATTATGTCAAAAAAATTTTTAGTTGTTAGAAGACGATGTGGGGTAGGTGTTTTATTCACTAAGTGTGGTTTCGGTTTACATGGAACTGGCAGTTTGTGCTTGATCAGGTAGGGTAATAAGCCTTTGGGGATAGAATGGGAAGATGGAGTGCAACCTGAGATGCTGATTCAGTTCTATTTTCGAGAAGCTTCCTTTTTTCCAGAGAGGTCTAGGGCACTGAACACCTAGGTAAATTTCTAGAAGTTTTCTATGTCTTCAGTTTTGAGCCCCACAGCAGATGCTTGGAAACTACACTGGCAAGAACTCTGGTTACTTTGTATAGCAGAAAGACAGTTAATTAAAAGAAAGAAAGCTGGCAAACCTAATAAATCATTATTCTTTATAGTCCACTGAGGCAGCTGCCCAGTCTACACAATCTATGACAAAGTTTTCCTGGCAGTCCTGAGAGAATCACTCACTTCTCACTTCTCCTAAGAGGAGCTTTTCTATGGTGGGTGGCTCATTATTGTCCACTAACTTCCTCTGAAGCTCCTCCTTCGTAGCCACCTTCCAGCAGCACGCTTAGCTCTAAAACATGGCACACCACTCTGGGGAGTACCTCCTCGTGAGACATATTTCCTATGTTGTCAGTTTAATTCTTTCTAAATTTCTGTTTGGGTCTCCTCCAGATAGTGTCATGCTTCTTTTTATTCTCAACTGTATCGATCTTGACTAGAACCCTATCCACTAACCCACTGCCCAGTTATGGTACTCAGTGTCTCACATGGTTCTTCCAATTGTATTCGGGAGACTGTGGGACAGTTTCTCCAAAAGGAGAAAATCCCAGTTCTCTTGGGCCACAGGGCTAGCTTAGTGAATTTTGTCTCATTCTCCTAAGGGACTGGGATTCATGATACAACATAAGAACACAGACACAGGAGAAGTAGAAAATTTCTAATACAATTTTACATTTAAAATTTTAATTTAAATTTTAGAAATTTAAATTAGAACACCATTTTCTATGATTCGTATAGAAAAATCGAGAGTGTAACATTTGACACTGGACAGCACACATTTCTCAGTCTATTCAGATACCACAGCATTATGAGAAAGGGAAATGTATAAATAAAGAGAGGTAATTTTTCAAGAATTTTGCCCGTGAAGAAAATTGATGGGCAAAAAAAAAAAAAGGGGGTTATTTAGATAGTAGAGTTAAGAGAAATTTGGGGGTGTTTTCATTTCTGTTAATGCTTTTTTTCAGATAAGGGAAATCTCGCTGTTTTTATAATAACATTTATAGCTACCATTTAGTGCATATTATATGTCAGGAAATTCTTTATACATGTTTTCTTACTTAATCTACACAATTAACCTTCTTTATCCCCGTTTTATTTGCAAAGAAATCAAGGTTCAGAGAAACTAAGTGATTTGTCCACTGTCAAAAACCTGTTAATAATAAATGAGAGAGCCTGGATTCAACTGAGGTCTACAGATTCTAATGCCCATGCACTATACCATGCAGTGAAGGTACAAAGAAGGGAAGCAAGGAGCATAGGAAAGAGGCCACAATTGTGTGAGGGAGCAAAGTCTCAGAAAAGGCTAGAAAAATTGGATTCAAAACACAAGCATAGGAAGAAAGATAAGCCTTGAAAGGTGGTAACATACTACACAGAGACACAAGGAAGAAGTGCATTAAAAATTAAATGGCCAGGCACAGTGGCATGTGCCTGTAGTCCCAGCTACTTGGGAGGCTGAGGTGGGAGGAAGGCTTGAGTCCAGGAGTTCAAGACTACAGTGCACCATGATTGCCTCTGAATGGCCACTGCATTCCAGCACGGGAAACACAATGAGACTCTCCAGAAAGAAAGAAGGAAAAGAAAGAAAGAAAAAAAGAAAGAAAGAAAGAGAGAGAAATAAAGAAAGGAAGGAAGGAAGGAAGAGAGGGAGGGAGGGAGGAAGAAAGAAAGGAAGAAGGGAGAGAGGGAAAGAGGGAAGGAGGAAGGGAGAGAGGGAAGAAAGGAAGGACGATAGATTAACATTACAACTAAAATGGCAGTGGATACTCACCCTGGAAGGGTTAAAAGTTTATAGAGGTCTTTAAGCTACATACCTACATTGGATGGTATGCTAAAACTTTCCTAAAGAGTAGAATTTGGTGCAACAGGTCTGTCCTGGACTTCAGCCAACCACTTAGTTACTGATCTTATAATTACTTGCACTCACTTTCCAGATAGCCCCACAGTGCAAGCCAGCAGCTATGAGGACTGCATTCCTAAGTCTAAATAATACAGTCTTACACAGTAATAACAATAGTAGCCACAATACGGTGCAATGACAAGAGCTTTAGACAGAGAGTCAAGAATCCTAAAGTCTAGTTGTAAATTTACTAACTAATCTTGTGAGCCTAAAAAATTTCGTTAACTTCTTTGTGGCCCATATTTCTAGTCTATGAAGGAGGAGATTCATTTACTCAGCAAATATGCATTGATGTACTCTATACCCAATGTCTCCACTCTCTTGGAACTGACATCCTCGTAAAGGGTAGCCGAGCCAGAAAACACAAAGGAGGCAAATCCATAAACAAAGTCTCAAATGACATGTAGAAAATAACACAGGGAAATGTCTGAGAACATACAGCAAGGAGATGCATTTCGGGCCCTCGCCATATGAAGGCAAGTGATGAGGCTGGTTCTTGGAAAAGAGTTGGATAGATTCAGAATAGCCAGATTTACCGATGACTGGATATGGGGTGGTGAAGGTAATAGTAATTGAGGTCGATTCCTAGAAGTTTTGCTTTTCAACACCTATGTAGACAAGGGTGGCATTCCTTAACCTGGAAAATATGTTGAAGAACAGGTTTGTGGGTTGGTAAACCAAGAGTACTGTTAGCCAGTTGTTAGGTATTGCCCTACATGATCTCTGAGATTGATTCCAATTATAGCTTTCAGTGACTCTAGATTGTGAACAAATAGGCCATTTTAAGAAATGAAAGATGATGACAAATAAACTATACCCATGTCAATGAGTGATTAAGGCAGGATAAAAATGGTGGTCAAGAGAATCCAAGACATGCAGAAACTGTGTGTGAGCCCAGGTGATAAAATTCATGAACTCATTTGTCTAATTCACTGACTATGTAGGTCAAGAATAGGATAAAGAAGAAGATTGTTGATCTAGAGTCAAAGTCATTGAAGACGTAGCAGCGGTGCCCTGGAGATCCATGCCACGCTATGAGAAGATGGCATACACATGTGGACAGCAGCAGGGCAGACAGAGACCTCTCTCTGCCACTCATTTGAGTGAGAGACCTTGTTGCCTTTTTATTCTCAAAGAATGCATGAGTTAGGAAATTACAGGAATATGCCTGGGTGGGTTCAGTGTGAAACCTGCCATTTTATTTTGTGAGGGCTGGACTTATCACCTCAGAAGTGTGAAAATAGGTGTGAAAAACCCCTCCTCACCCCCATTTCTTCTAGTAAATTAATTGTTTTTAAAACCCCTTTACTCAGACAGTAAATGGCTCTAAATATCTCATAGTTCTTATTCCCCGCGCCTATTCCTCACTTTCTTCAATAGAATTGTCTAAAACTCTTGGAATCGGGAATGTGGTGTCATGATAAGTTCAGCATGATACAGGGTTAATTGCTATGGAACACATTTTGATTTCACTTTTCTACAAGTTACTACACTCGAAAATACCAATTTGCCAGTGTCTGTTTCATAGGAAAATGCTCCTGAAATGTTGTTAGACAGGGTGGGGAACATTTCTGCCCCCTAAAAAAAGAACCACATTGCTGGAGTCATGGCCACTGACATAGGACAGATGACCACCTGTTACTGTTCCCGTTTACAACCAGAACCAGATACAACCAAGGATCACCGGAGATGTTGCAAGTGAAAGCATTTTGTAAATTGAACTGTAATATGCAAACATAAGATGTGATTATTATGTTCTTATTCAATCATGAAGAAATGGATGTTGGTTATAAATGAGTGGAATTCCTGCAACTTTTGCATTACTTAAGGCTGGATCACAAATGTGCCATCACAACCAAAACTAGTTTTGAACAATCCAAGCAATTACTGTTGCTGAGAAAAATGGTGATTTGACATGTGTAACATTAATTTGACTATAATAGTTTCACTTCGGCACAAGATATTCGACATTCAATAGCACTGAAAAAAGTAAAGGGCGGTTTTCTCACTCCTTTTTATATTTGGTAAGTGGTAGGTCCCACCCAATTAGAGTTCCAATTTATTTTAAATGATAAATTTTACAAAAAAACAAACAAACAAAAAAAAACCCACCTAAACATCTATCTTGTATATTTCTATCAAATTTTAACTTCTTCTTAAAAAGAGTACAGAGATAGATATATCCACCAAAATTGTCCTCTGGCATATTTTAGCTTTGCAAATACATTTATCTTAATAGACTTTATACTCTTCTTTCCTGTTCACAGAAAATGCTGGCTTCCTTATTTTTTTTTTTTCCTCTCCTGTTAATACCATCCATTCTCTGGTTCTATTCTTTCTAAGTTCATATACATACAGATCTCTATTATAACAAAAAATATATTATTAAGTCCTTTAATCCTTCCAGTCTCAATCATGTTTTTAAAATGCTTTCTCCTCCCCCTCCTTGCATGGGTAAAGTGAGAATATAAAAAAGACGCACCACAACATGTTTATAAAGTAAAAACAATATGTAGCATGATTGGCTTTGTTTTAACGAATGTGCTGAGCATTTCTAAATGCATGTTCTTTTTTATGGTTGCCAATGTCACCTGATTTTCTTTTAATGTGATCTTTTAAATGCCAAAGACCCATTTTCCATTCATCCTTTAGCACTGTAATTCTCTTACTCAGGAAGCCACTGTATTGATGTCCCAATCGTTGATTCCAACATGTTGGGGAACCTCTTTATCTACAGCTAGTCATGTGTATTTTCAAGTCTTAATTTATAAATGTGACCAGATATATTGCCATAAGGCCAATGCACACCATCCTGCCCTCATATCTGCATCGCTAATTTGACGGCATGAAAGTGTTAATGCTAATTTTGTCTTGAATTTGCTGATTAAACATTTCCTTCATCCTGGACAAAAAGACTGAATGTAGATATTAGTAAAGTATTGTTCTTCTACTGTTAGAAATAGTTTTAAGAGACCACACTTTTTGGGAGGAAATAAGCAACTCATATATACTCCAAGCACAGGCAAGTTGTTGCCATATTTTCCTGCTTACAACTTCTAGAAGTCAAGTCTATACCAAGCTTAAAAAAAAAAAAAAAGCCAGAATACAGTGATCAAGACATTCAGATCAACAAGGCATTCTAAATTCACTGTCTTCCAGGTGAGAGTTAAGATAGTAATTCCACTCAAAGAACACCCTGGTCACCAAATCCAAAACCTGCTCGAAATAAAAGGACAAAAATGACATTGAAACACAACTTTAAAAATCTACAGCTTTATTTAAGAAGTTCTACTTAAGCTGTAAAGAATTTCCTGTCATTCTCAATTTAAATAATTTTATAATATTCTTTTGTTCTTGGGTTACTCTATATCCAAATAATCACGTATGTAAATGACAATACAACATTGGATACCCCTGACAATGTAAACATTATTGTTTATCCAGAAGCATTATACGTTCATGCAAAAATGGCATTAAAATCTTGTGGTCAGATCAAAAAACCACAACTGTAATTGTTTATTTATATAGCTCACCATTACTCTGTAGTGTAAGTTTACATTTTTAAAAATTTCTAAACAATGCTGAGTTAGTCTTAGAAGAGTGAAAAATGCATGGTTCGCCTAAATGATGAAAGACAAACAACTTAGGTCTATGCGTGCAGCAAGATGCTTTAATATGGAAATTATTCACTTTGCCCAGGCTTATAGTTTTCATTTTTATGCTGCCCTTGAAACTCCATGATAACAGGGCCATTCAGCAGAATTTCTGCATTTTTCTCTTTAGTTCGGGGCAGCTGGTTTCTTTCCTCTCTAAGCAGAGAGCTAAAGTATATTTATCACTCTAACAGTGACTCAAAACAAACAGGAAGTCTTCATCAGCAGGCTCCTGGGCATAGCTGATATTAGGTACTGGCAGAAAGGAAACAGAGACCTCATTCTCTAGGAGTCCGACAGAATGTACACGCAGATGCAGGCGATAACAAAGTTAGGGATGCTCCAAATGACCACCATGTTCTCCCAAGATTAAGTGCTCTTGCAATACTCGCCAGCTTTCAGAGTCTGCGAAAATTCCTCAGGAGTTTTCCTTTCCATTTCAGTTTGAAAGAGAAGTTTGAACTGGATACCACGAGCCTTAGAATCCTTGTGAACCTATGCGCCAAAGGAAACCTGGGGGGGAGCTATTCTGGGAGATTTGGCTTTGATCTGGTTGCTAGGAAAAAGCCCTGCTTTTGTCTGGAAGTATTCTGAATGGCTCCTTCAGTCAGAATGAGGCCTGCAGGTCACTGTCTGAATTAAGTGAAGAGGATTTTTTTTAACACTAAAAATGAAGTTGTCGCTGTATGCCATCATAAAGCTGCAGAGAGAGGACTGCGTTGCTGAGCGATGGCGGCGGCTCTTTGCTACAACCTAAACTCCAAGGTATACGGTGAAAATCACTGAAGCGTGCTTGCAGATCAAATATATGCAAATATTCCTCAGTGGCACATATGTTCCTGGAGACCTTCGCTTTCACCTCCTTTTCAAATAAAACCTGTTTCAGATGCAAAGCCCACTTTGTTTTTATTAATAGAAATGTTCACTATCAAACAATTTTTTTAACCTTATAAATAAATAGAAAGGTCAAACACTCACGCCTAACTTTTTTCAGCCAAACCAAACTCAGAATGGATTGGACTGCGAACTACTGATACTAATTTGAAAGTATTAGGCAATACACTTTGGGGGGTCCTTTAAATATTTTCTTTTTTATTTGTTGGCTAATCTCCTTGTTTATGATAATGTGTGTACCTTTGTATAAGGACTTTACAGCCATTATCTAATCTTCGCAGATCCTGGTGAGGTAGAAAGGGAGCAAATCTTATCTCCATTCTACAGATGAGGAAACAGAGTTACAGGGAGGTTGAGTAACAAGCACACGTTTTAAGTGACACGTTCCGGGTGGGGCGCGGGCTTTGTTTTTCCGGGAGCGGGGCTGGCTTTTCACCTACCACTCTTATGTTCACCGGTCCCCTTTACGACCAGCATTTCTTAGTGGCTGCCCTGAATCTCCACACGACCTGTTGGGAAAATATGCAGCACACTGACCCACGGGAGGATTAAACCCTTGACCTTGGCACCGTCAGCGGCGGGTGCCGGTGAACCGAGCCACTCACTGAAAGCCTAATTGGCCCCGAGCAGGATGAGACCCATCAAAAAAGTTCCCTTGCCCCCTTTCTGCATAGTTCCGGGATAGAAAAGAAGGGGCTATTTTTTATGAATTTATCTAGTTTTATTCTCCCTCAATGTATTTTACACTCCGAGCAAATCCTGAAGTATAACATATAAATACAGAAATAAGAGAGAGCTAAGAGATAAACTACATAAGCAAAAAATTAATTTTAAAAAAACGAATAATGGAAAAGTATACAGAAGCTGGCCCACAGCATCGCTGCTGGGATGAAATGGTTCTTCACCTGTGTTTGTACCTGTAGATCGAGAAAGTAAAGATGAGGAAAGCTTAACAATGAATGAGGTCCTTTTCCAAATAATATTAGCTAGCCTCTTGTAAGAACAGTAGGGACCTTATTCCTGAGAAAAAGTTATAACAAAAATATATTCAAGACTACTGGAGCATTAATCAGATACTACCTGTATTAACCAGGTGATGGAGGATTCTCTTCCCAAAACAGGCTTGAGAAACATCTATTACATGAGAGTGCCTTCCTGAGGTTTCAGGAGCAGAAAGATAGCCTCTCCTATCTTCTGGAATGCAAACTACCCTGCAGACCACCAGGCAAAAATAACTCATGAGGCCCAAACCAGACATCCCTGCCGAAAGACGCTCATCCTAGAAAACAGAAGTGTTTTCAGGGTAGCATTGCTTCTCTCAGTCTACCTGTCTACTTGCTCGAATTTCTTTTCAAACCACATATACAGTTGTAGATCTGTGAATTACACATCTGTGAACACTGCAAAAATTTTCTAAATCTATCTCAGAAAGCCACAAGTAGATCTAGGTTTTAGTATCAAATTGATCCTGAACTCTCTCCATCCAGGACTACTAGTGTGTTGAGCCCAGCTCTGAATGTGGACAGGGACCAAATTGCTTTCCTGGACCCATGAAATGACAACAGGCTAACTAGCAATTAGCCAGACTACACAATGGTTCTTTAGGCCCTGCCGAAGACTGACACTGTAGACCCCCACTGAGGAGGACCCACACCCCGGGGCTTGCTCTCCCCACACTTGTTCACCACTGCCTGTGCAAATGTTCCAGCAAGCCGGGAGCACTTGGCATTAATTTCTCAGCGTGTCGCCATGGCTAGAGCTAAGCAAGGGCCAAAAATGAATTAGGTAAATACAGGAGGCTTCAGGCACAAATTCAGCAGGTGAATTTATTTGCAAATTACTCTTTTTATCCTTCTCATTTAAGATTCTCTTTAGAGACATAGAAGAGAACTTTGTCATTCTTGAAGTAAAGAAAAGCCATATTTGGTTTCAATATTTGGTTCCTAGCCAATCATACAATAATGCTTAATAAAAGAATCCTTTTTAAAGTTATTATGCATTTATTACAGGATTATTGACTTCGGTGATGAGAATGTGACTGTTAGGACTGAGTTGACTTAAGACAATTTTTTCCTGGAGATTTCTCTGTCATTTAATTGAGTCACCTTATTCCTTCCGCCCCAATACACAACTGTTCCTGTTATATTTTGAATTATTTTGGAAAAAAGCCTTCTGCAAAAGCCATCTTTCTGAATCCACAACCTCTTCTCTGAGCATTTGTTAACACATTACATTCTACTAAAGTGAATCCGCCCACCAGAAATTAGACAATCTATCCTGGTTTTAATATTTTTTGAAGGCTTACTAAGTGCTAATCACTAAAGCAGTGATTCCCAGCCCTGATTTTGTGATAGCCTGGGGTATCTCCAATTACCTCATAGATTGTGAAAAACAAAATTCCAAAAATTTTTCAGAGGAAAATTAATTATAGTTTATTTTAATTTGAAATATAAATATCTGCCATTGGAGGTAGGAAGTGTGTCACAGTGGGACTTGGAGGCTGGAGCATTGTAAAGAAAACAAGCAACAATAGTCTATTGAAACTCCTCAAAGCTCAAAATCATTATGCTCTCCAAAAAAAAGAAAAGAAAGAAATGCTTGCTATTCTTATTCCTAGGAACTTAACACACCTTATGACAAGCACAAAAAGGAACTCAGACAAAACCCATTCCAGGACGTTTCCTCAAGAAGAATACAAATAAGGTGTGTCGCATATTTTCAGGAATAAAATAAACATGATAATATCTAATAACACCATTACACTATTCAATGTGCCTAAATTACAGTTGTACTAAGAAATGAGAAAATCTCTGGAATGGGACCAGGATTGCTTTTTAATTGTTCATTAGAAAAAGCAAAAACTAAAATCGCCCGCAATGATTTCCTTTCGAGATCATTCACCTTGTTTTTAAAATACGAAATCAAAAACATATTGAGACGCATGATGAGGCTGGGCAATAAACTCGGAGCAAACCGTCTCCTCTGCTGAGCTCAGGCTCAGCAGCTACAGCAAGCCCACAGTGCCAGCTTGAGCCTGGCAAGGCAACTAGCACTGCACAGAACAAAATCTTCATTTCTCAGTTCTGGCTGATTCCACTGAGAACATCTCTCCCTCCTCACCTTTTCTTTTCTTCTTCCTTTCTTTTTTTTTTTTTTTTTTTTTTCCTTAATTGAAGTCTTTCTATTTAGGGATGTTCTTCCATTATGGGAGATGTCCCCTAAGCCAATGAAAAACAATGACAATTTTATTTTCACATTAAGATTCCTCTCCCAGGGCCTTCTTCCATGAATGAATGGCTTGTAGGACACACCGCTAATAATAAAATCCACCAACTGTGCCAACACAAGTGCAAGACAAGCACAGGGAAGCTAAGGCTAGCCAAAGGAATTCTCCCGTACCTACAGCGGCTGACTCCTTCCAAGAAAGCTGTTGGGTCTGCTTGCTTATTATTTGCCAGGAAGGTATTCCTTTTGAAAAGTAAAAATAAATAGCTCCTACAACCTCTTTCTTGTCTCGAAATCACAATTTCTACTACAAAATAAACTTGTAAACACCATCTGTTAAGATATTTGAGAACTCTACTCGACAACATACCCCAGTATTTGTTGAAGGAGCAATCCTATACTGGCTAGGAAAGGAACTGGAAACGAGGAGGTCATTTCCCATTCAAATTTAAATGTCACCATGAAATACTGTAGGAAAATCAAACATGTCTAGAGTGACTGCACATGTCACAAACTCAACTCATCTGACCTCCCCAACACTTGTACCCTAGTGTGACTGTCACTGAATTGTCCGAATTCCAAAGAGCATACTGGCTGAGCTCTCACCCACCCTGCGGATTAACTAAGGTCATTTTTTTTTTCTTTTAGATCTCAGGCTCGTTTTCTCTCTGCAACACAAAAGGCGTTGAGTCCAGCTACCCACCATCAATAAGCTGGTATGCAAGAAGAAAGCAACTTAGTTAACCGTTGAAACAGAACTTAGTTATAAAAAATATACACACATTTATTCCACAATCTGTATCACTTACTAGATAAAATGCAAGCTTCTACCCATTCCTCAAGCCATCCTCACCCCTATTCTCTCCCTTCATCTTCATCCATTTAGCAGATATTTACTGAGCACCAACTATGTTCAAAGCACATTGCTGGTCACTGAGTTTGCAGCACCGGAGAAGACAAAGAAACTCCTGTCTTCTAGAGCTGAAATTCTCCAAGAGAGAGACAGAAATAGAAGATATAGATGTTGTTTTCAATAACTTTTAAAAAGTATAAGAACTATGTAAAAAATATAATTGAGTAGAAGGAAAAAGACCGATTTGAAAAAAAAAATTCTAAATATAGAGACAGTGACTTCCTTCTGAGATGAGGGAAGAAAACAGTCATGGACATAGCACTTTAGGTTAGTTGTCTAGGGAAGGGCTCTCAAAACCTGGAATATTTGAGCTGACTTTTTGATGGAAGAGAGGGGCCGCCAAAAAAAAAAAAAAAATTAGTGAGTGAGACTGAACATGGCGAGTCCAGGGAACAGAAAAGAGGCAGGAAGGCTGATGCATAATGAAAAAGCCAAGGCTGAAAATTCGAGGGACTTGGAGGTCGGAATTTATTCCAAATGCAGTAAGCAGCCTTTGGAGGGCATTAAACAAGAAAGTGACTCAGTCTGTTGAGGTTTTCACACAGCAGAGCACCCACCTTCTGGGGCATCTAATGAAGAGTTGAATCAGGGCAGATTCAGGATATATTTTAGAGTGAGAGGAAAAAGAGTGATCAAAAGTAACTGTCATGTTTTTGACTTGGACAGCTGAGTGGGTCGTGGGCCATTCACTGAAATGGAGACAATGGGGAAAAGAAAGTCTCCAGAGGTAGAAATTCACTTATTCAACCTTATCCCTCAGCAGTCCTTGAATGCGTGAAAAGTGGCCATTTTTCAGAGGTCCTCATTTTTCTTGTGTTCTTGTCTCCTATGTAAATCGCAGCATCGTGGGTTGCAGGCGTGCTTTTCAACTCCATTGCCATTAAGTGTCCAACCCTAGCTTAAAATCCAGTTCATCCACGAAGTCTATGCCTATTGAAACTTTCTTCCTAATGAGTATTCTTCATTGTTATCCATTCTTTCAAGATTTTATTACAAATTTTTTATTCTGTACTCAACTCCTTTTGAATTAGACCAAATTCCTAGGCCTTCTCCTCTTTTTCAGCCCCTGATTAATCCCATCTCCCAGCTGCACCCCTTGCATCTTCCTGGTGCCTCCTGGGCTCTGTCCTACCCAAGCCTGAGCTCTCTCTCTACACAACAGTGCTCAGGCTAGCATTTGCTCCCCATAGCTCCACCTGCCACAGTCCTGCCAGTCCTTTAAGACCCAGATCAACTGTCCCCTTTTCAAGACACGATGTTTGACCCCTCCCCAATGCAACGTGATTTCTCCATCCCCATCCCCTAGGAGGCAGTGTAGTATAACAGCTGGCATCTCCAGCTCTGGGGTCCGGCTGCCTCGGTTTCCCCTGCAAGGCCCATCCTGGCCATCCTAGCTGTGTGCCCTAGGGCAACTTGCTAAAAGTTGTAAGTTCTCTGCTGCTTCATCTGGGAAGTGGCAGGGAGCAGGGGTGGAACAGGGGAAGTAAGGATACTGACCTTACGAAGTTGTTGTGAGGATTAAGTGAGGCAACACACCTAAAATATATATCGCCTGGCACATAAGGACTCTTTGATGTTAGATATTTTTGTCATTTTCATTTCAGAGTTTTTTGGCTCTCTCGTGAAAATAACAATTTTCTTTCCATCGTGGTTGTCTTTAACCCATTAAACTAAAAGCTGTCTGATGGTATAATGGTGCCTTCTTTATCTCTCTATTTGGTAGCTATTTTATGAATATTTATTGGTGAATAAATGCCAAACATAAGAAAATACAATTTTAAAGATTTTCATGTCTTTGACACAAATACATTGATTTCTCTTAAGGTAGAAATACTATCTTCTTGTTTTTCATTTTAAAATTTCATATTGTCCAGTATATAGTGGGTGTGTATACTGTATATAGATACCACATATATGTAGTATATAGTATATAATATTAATTTTATGAATTAAGGAACTCTTAAACAATCAATACAAGTAATGCATATATATCACGCTAAATTCACCAGTGATGCTGATTTTAAAAAGGAAAACTATCTCTTCATTTATCCTAAACATAAGGAGTTGCAACAGCAGGGCATAATTCCAGCTCACAAGAATCTTCAGGCCTCTAAAGATCTGGAGTTAGGCAGGAGGTTCTTGTTAGTGACATGTGCTCTCTCATCAACATCAATTAGTATTTATTGGACAAAGCGTGGATGCGGCACACTATGCTGTGTGTTTTGTACACGTTTTTTAAACATGAAGACATCATCTCTGCCTTCTTACATGTTGAGAAAGACAATGTTCATGACCACAATAAATAATAAAATACATACATGTCTCTGTAGGTTTATGACAGTGTTGGATCTCATCACATGTAAGAAAGGAAACCTTCAACAAGCAGGTGGATCTTGACTGGCTTTGAAATATGATAGGGACAGGGTCTAGTGGCAAAGTAAAGGAAAAGTGTGGATTGGAAACAAAATCAAGGTTGATTGTAGCTTACTTTTTGTTTTTACTTAAGCACGACATGCTAAAATAGGGATAAAAACTAGATTAAAAGATAAACTTGGAGTCTCTGCATCTTTCTTCACCAAGTATCACTTAAGCTCAAAAAGATTTCCTATCCTTTCTATTAAACATAATTTTATTATACTCTTTGTTCCTGGGTTATTCCAAACCCAAATAATTATAGATGTAAATTATACACCTCCACCTAAAATATATCACTTTTCCCTAGAGATGAGCTGGTATCAAAACTCCAGAATTATTATGCCTTAATGTAATCCAATGTAGCTCTCCTTTGTTTACCTGGGTTTTTTCCCTCTCTGTTTCTGCCTTTCTGACCTTCATTTCTTCCCTCCTTTCTTTCCTTTCTTCCTCTCCCAAGTTTTCCAGCATTTGTGAATAATTTGGTTAACTCTTCTAGCTGACAGTCTGCACCTTCAGGCACCAGTCGGCAGCTATATTCTTTTCCACAGATTGAGTTATTTAACTGCACAAGTTCTTGTCTCCAATACACACTCTCCTTTTCTCGGTTGAGTTATAACACATACTTTTTTCATCAACCTCTAAAAAAAGTAACAAAGACTCCATTCTTACACACCAACTTAAGAATCCAGGATAATTTCTCATGTAGCATCCATTTAAACTTTCGATATTTCCATGTCACAATCTAACTGCCTATGGCATGTCCTGAATTCTGATAAAAAGAAAAAAAAAACCTTGTCCAATTCTATCTGTAAGATTCATCTCTCTTGATGTCTGATTGACACAGTACCTAAAACAAACTCAAACTGAAACCAGGGGGTGATAAAACCACTGAAATAACCATTGTCTAATCTGTTTTTTCAATGTCTGCATACTTCTTTATACCTTTAGTGACCTCACATCTAGTAGAGCCTGCATGGATTACACATTTGAATTAAATAAATTTTGAGCCTTTGTCTTTCTGCTTCACTCATTATTTCTCTGCTTAGCTATTGACATTTATTTCTCCATTACTGTTCAAATCAGCTAAGTGCCAAAGCCCATAACCTCAAATAAAAAACTGTTCAGCTCTATTCGAAAGTAAAGGACCTATCCTAATTTTGCATCCAGCATTGTTGAACATATCTACTCTTACCTCTCCTGTTTCTTTATATCTTCCTCCTCAAAAAAAAAAAAATTAAAATCGAAGGCATTTATTTTTAATTCATCAAAATCAGTCTTGGCCATTGCATTTGTTTGTCTTTTTGCCTACTGAAAACTGGAAGTTGGAGGGTAATGAGTGAGAGAGGTCTCTGGAAGGAAAGACATTATTTGATATCAGAGTAATATTGCAGTAATAGGGACCTTTCCCCACATACTTCAAAACTCAATTTAGAATTTTTTTTTTTTTTTTTTGAGACAGAGTCTCGCTCTGTTGCCCAGGCTAGAGTGCCATGGTGTCAGCCTAGCTCACAGCAACCTCAGACTCCTGGGCTCAAGCAATCCTTCTGCCTCAGCCTCCCGAGTAGCTGGGACTACATGCACACGCCACCATGCCCAGCTAATTATTTTTTCTACATATTTTTAGTTGTCCAGCTAATTTCTTTGTATTTTTAGTAGAGACGGGGTCTCGTTCTTGCTCAGGCTGGTCTCGAACTCCTGAGCTCAAATGATCCACCTGCCTTGGCCTCCCAGAGTGCTAGGATTACAGGCGTGAGCCACCGGGCCCGGCCTCAATTTAGAAAATGAAGCGCAGTTAATTTTTTAATTGGAAACTTAAATAGAAAGTTAAAAAGTTTAACTACTTTGTTTTTAAATAGTAAGCCCCCACCAAGGAGGATGTTGGTCTGTGTTGTTTCCTACTGAATCCCCATTCCTAGAACAGCGCCTGCTACAGAGTAGGGATTACTTCAATAAATAAGTATTAAATAAATGAGCCACTTTACCCAAAACAAGTGTTGGAACTTGTTTACTAGTCATCCAAAGTAGGTCCCTCCATGCATAAAATAGAATTAACTGTGCAATATGCCCCACTTCCTCCTTTTGCAGAAAGCTAACAAAGGAACTGTAACTTTTTACCTAAGGATCAAAGGTGTCAACCTATTGGCTCATGCTACTTTAAAGTCTTGGATAATAGTCTTTGGTTATTTTTAGATAATTTCTTTTGTTTCAAGCTTGAAAAGAAGTATTAACAAAGATCAAAAAATAAATCCCTGATTCAGAGCAGGAAAATGCATATTAAGAAGATCAAAATATAGTATGTCGAGGCTGTGAGCTAACCTTCCCGGAATACAAGTCAAATCTGGCTTTAGGTACTGAAGTATTATATTGGTCCCCCTTGGGGCCTATCAGCATAAAAGGAATGGGAAGAATTTGGAGAGTTGAAAGTCTGAATAGAAAAGCAAAAAACAATTTAAAAATTATAAAGTGACCAATGCATTCTCAATACATAAAACAATAAGTGATGAGATAGAAAAATTCAGCCCAGTTGTAACAACAGTTAACTCTCCATGGTGGAATTATAGGTGAGTTTATCCTCACCCATAATTTTCTGTATTTCCAAGTACCCTGCAATACTACGTAAGACTAGTGCAGTCAGAAAGAAAATAATACACATATTTTTTAACCCAAGAAAAAAGCCAAGGGTAAAAATCATATGATAAATGAAGAAAACTTAAAGGATGAGGATCACACAGCCAAAGAAGAGAAGGCTCACGTGTCACTTAACAATCTCCGTTGGTTAAAACAACCATTAACCCAAACCTATTTCAAAACACATAGGATACGTTTATTTTTTGTTTAAAAAAATATGTAGATTGACAGATATACATATGTATGTTCATGCATACACACACACACACACACACACACACACACACACACACAGTTCCAGGGAGTTAGGCTCACAGAGAAAGGGCAAAGAGCACACAAACTATGTGAAAAAAGAAAAAAAAAAAACACTCAGATGATTAAAGTATTGTTTAAGGCAGCAACTTTCAAATGGTGGTGGAAGATGAAGTTGAAGGACAGAAAAAAGAATGAAGGGGTATGTCTTCCCAAGAGGACACCACAGAATCACAGGAAGAGGTGTGTCACTAAAAGGAGACATGTTTGAAATCGAGGTTGACGTAGAACGCCTCTTGCACCACGATTGAGGTAGATCCATGGAAGTATCCTACGCATGAACATACGTTTCGGAGTAGAAAAATGTTTGAGAATCCCTAACCGAGGTTCTTCAAGGTAAAGACCTCAGATAGGCACAAGAATATAGGGGCACAAGCAGTTTCTCTTGTAGGCTGGAGAAGAGTGATAAGAAATAAAAAGTCTTGAAGAGAAATAAAGGAGCCCAAATCAAGCTCTCTTTGTTCCACAGAGCAGACTAGAGGCTTTCCTGATGTCTATATATCTTGATACATCCAAAACTATTTGGAGGAATACAAACCCCAACTTTGGAACTTCCTATACCCATTACATAGTCAAGAACTTGTACTATACTTAACAAAGCTCCATTTAGCTACTGTTTGAATCCAGTTTCTCTCTTCCCAGTTGTCACAGAGGTAGTAAACAAGAAATCAACATTATCTACGTAATAAAGGTGGCCACTTTCAAGTTTCATAATCGCACCATAAAGGGAATATCAAGGAAACATGCATTTACTTAGAGGAACTTCTCTACCAACGGAAGTGTCAGGAATGTTAGCAGGTGCCGTGGTTAATTGGGGAGGCCCTCAGAGGACATGTGGTATTTTCCAGGCTCTTTATATCTTCCCTTGAGTTCATGACAATGACATGAGACCACGTATAGCTAGAATTAGATACAAAAATAATACACATATTTGTAAATATGTGTAAATAATATACATATTTACAAAAGGAATATTCCTCCAAAAGGAATAGTAAGAATTTACCCAGCATCTATTATATGTTGACTACCGTACTGAACACTTCACATCTGCTGTTTCTTTGGGGTCCTGAGGGTGTCCAGTTCTGGCTATTCTCCCTGAAGTTAAATTTAGGCAAATTCTGAGGTCCTTGAAAGTCCCCCTCTGGCAATAACCATAGAGGTGTGTGGACTAAGCACAGGAATGGCCTAATCCCAATCGCTCAAAGAGCACAACTGGATGGGGAGGGCTATAAAACTGTTTTTACTATGGAAGGCCTGGCGCCACTATCTTGCATCAGAGCAAATTCTGATGGAGTTCCAAACCTGAATCATGCTTCTCAGGGTTAATGACTCACCATATTTGGCTCTTATACCTCTCGCTTGCTCATTCTTTCTCTTTCTCCCTCTCTCTCGGCTTTGCCTTATACCCTCATGAGACAGAAAGGGTGCACGAAATTGGTGAGAGGTGACAAAGATCAAAAGTTAGCATCACACTACTTGTTCCATGGTGTTAGCCCTGAGACTATCCTGTTACTCTCAAGTCTACCCACAACCTTTAATTTCTGATGCTTATTGAACCTTGACCAGAAAGCTTACCACATTCCCAGCCCCTTCTCTCCTCCCCACTCCCTCTTTCTCCATCCCATCCCCTCTACCTGCATATACATTCACACACACACACACACACACACACGCACACGAACATCCCTTTTGTGTCAAAGGGCATCATATACTCAACAAAGAGAAAAGGAAACATTCAATCTCCACGGAAGCCATCCACACGTACCCTAAGTCAGAATTCGACTTGGTTTGAAAGTGGTTTCATGTATTAGTTTCATAGTCGCTAATCAATACCACACAAGGATCCATTTCAAATACCTTTCCTTTAAATGGAGCTTTGACTGTCCAAGTTTAGAGCAGATACAACGACTAGAAAGAATTCTTTCTACATAGCTTTTGTGAATACAGGATGTTGGCAAAAGATTGTTAGAGTAACTCTTTGCTGGCAGTTTCTCTTTGTTCTCCACATCTCAGAAACCTGCTAAACTCAGCTGCATGTCAAACAATGCAGAAGCATTTTGGTGTGAGCAGCGATGCGCCCTTTCGGTAGAGGGAAACATAAATATTGGAGAAAACCTTCTTTAAAAGTCAGCACTGCCTCTCAAATCAGCTATTCCTTTTCTCTAATGCTGCATAACACCACACAGCGCTCTACTTCTTCATCTGGGCGGCAGACTCTCCACTCTATGACTCTTCTGGTCTTTTATGAAGACATGTGAAGGGGAAAGCTAAGGAAAGCCTCAAAGGTGGGGAGCTCTAAGTTTATGTGCAGCAACAAGGCAGCCATATCCTTCTCCTTTCCCCTGAAAATCAAGCATCACCTTATCATTTCCTCACCAAGATTAACTCCTGCTTCCTGAAGAGTATTTGCGAGGTAGAAAGCAGAGGTGGTGAAAAAGGGGGAGCTGAAAAGTCCAATCTGTCAAGCTCCATTTTAGAAGAAAGGAAAACTGAAAAGTGAACGTATTTAACATGAGCCATTTCCTGCACTCAGGAGGGAAGAAAGCAGGCTAGGAGCTGTGTGCAGGAGGAGATCCGCACTGGTGTTATCTCTGACCTGCAGCTTAGCCCCAGTGTCGCAGCTGCCAAAAAGCTCCCATTCAACGTTGTGCTGAGTTCATCAATGCTCCACGTGTCAGGATCCTAACAGGAAAAAGCAGGACAGACAGTCTCTCCATTCAACTGCCTGGGGACCCCATGACAACTAAAATCCCCTCGCAGACCGTCCATATCAACCTTCGGCAGGTCAGAGCATGCAACCCCTTCAGAACCACAGGCTCGGGCCCACACCCTTTCCCCTTGTCAACATTGTCACTTTAAACAGAACATCGAGCCTTATCACAAAACCTGAAGTAAGTATGACAATTAAGATGGATTGCAAAGCCTGCTGGTGCTTCACAATTAACAATCACTTGGCAGCAGGTTCCACGCAACTGTTGGGGGGTATGGCAAGAACTTTATCCCTGCTTAGTGCTGCATTAGCATATTTAGTAGGCTGCAAGACATAATTCCTAAGATATGAACATATTTTTGTCTTTTTAAAAAATCTGCAATTAAGCTATAATATGTAGAAACTCTGCACCATGCAATCAATGTGCAAATACCACGATGGAGTTGGGGTAAGGAGGGCAAGCAAAAGAAACGGTCCCCCGGCACCGATAACAACTCGAACCGGTAACTGCTCACAGTGTCACAGGTTAGTTAGAAACTGTGGCTCCTTCCTGTCTGTGACAAAATCAGGGGGGTGCTGGCGTTGCCTCACTGCTGCTGGCATCAGGTGATTGCTCTGTGAGAGCATAGCTACACGCTCGAAACCCACATATTAAAGAAAACAAAATCAGATCCCGACGTGACCCTAGTGGTTACTTAGCAAACTAGGCATTTTTCACAGAAAGCACTTTTTGATTCTCAACCTCTGAGTAATGAAAGATGTTGATAAAAATCACAAAAGCACTTTATTCTACAAATGCGAGGTCTCTTCCTCAAAGTTTCCATTCTTTTCCTTTAGTGGTTGGGACATCTGTCACACTGATGAAAAGAGATCGGGGAGGGCTCAGACTGGACCAACGTTACTGGCCGAAAGACAATCCGAGTTACCGTCCCTAACTTCTCCTATGTGTTTATTGCATAGATTCAGGCCTAGCATCCGAGCGTGACCTTGGTAGGGGGTGCGGAGGGAAAGACACATAGCCAGATCTTTCTGAGATAGCCAGGACTTTGTCTTTCTTGACATCTGGGTTGCAAGAAGGCAGGATATCCTGCTAAATATATCACAGCTGTGAGACCCACCTTGTGACTAAGACGCAGCCAGCCGAGGCTAAGGAACACAGAGGGGATAGGTGTGGAGTTTTCTGGGAAAGAAACCTCACCCTTTACAGATACCTCCTTTGTAAAAGAAAACACACACACACACACACACACACACACACACACACACACACACTCTCTCTCTCTCACAAAGTTTAGGTGAGTAACTCTCCAGTTGCACAAAAGAAAGCATATGAAAGTAACAAATGCAATTTAGTGCACAAAGTCTTTCTTTACAAAACCAGAAGAGTAGCAGATTAAAGCACCTGGCAGTCTTGGCACGCCAAAAGAAAATCTTAGCTGTGACAAAACAAAACAGGTGTACAGGTATAAAACTTTTGCTTTCCAATAATGCCCCTCTCTTCGCTGGAATGCTTTGACAGGTGCAGAAGTTCAAGTTACAGTGGGGAAGTAGCAAATAAATACACAGCATTAGCGTCTGACGTGCTTGCTGAGCACCCGGGGATGTTAATAACTGGCAAGGTACACTAATCTCTGATTGCAACATTTGGTTTACCTTAATCTGGAGGGACAGCTGTATTAAAGAGGGAATTATACTAATCAGTTCAAGGCCCTTGCATATAAAACTTCCCATTAGGCTTAAAGTACACCAGCTTATGCTCATTCTCTAGGAGCCTTACATCTGGTTCTGAATAAGGCTGCCTCTCATTTGCAAGGTACAAACCGAAAACAAGGGGGAGGGGGGGCTGTCAGTTGCTGGAGGATGGGTGATAGAAGAGGAAGCTACTAATTCTTTGAAATTTTTAACAGCACAAAACTAGCTTCTAGGCATCTTAATACTAAAAGAAAAAAAAAAAGCATGTGTTATCAACCCGAGGCCATTTTTTCCTGTTACCGGAGGTGACCAACATAAAATAAAATTGATGATGTCAGTCAAAAACAGCTAAGCACAAAGCTTGGCTTTGTTATCTTAAGTCAGAAGGTATGATAGGCCATGCCATATGGCTCTAATCCTCCTCTATCTCCCATCACCTAACAGGAAACCTTCATGTAGCATGACCTTATTTGGCTGGTTCCAGGTTAGGGCTGCCCAAAGGGGATTTTTCTGTTTCTGCTATATCCAAAGGTTTATGTTGATTTTTTTCTGAGCCCTGCAAACTATAAATCCGACTGATTACTCTGCACTCTTTTGCTTGACTGAGCCTTTACAATCAGACATCCCCGTTAACAATAAGCTCCTAATGAATCAAACATCTATGGCATTAGTTTCACCTAGCTGCCTCTTTCCCAAGCACTGTGCTGCTTTGTCAGACCTGGTTTGATGAGAAAAGCTAGTGACACTTGCTGCACCTATTGATAAACAATTCAGTAATGAGGGGCATAACAAAAATTACCTACAACAACCTGATTAAAAATGACAGGCAAAGCTGACTCCTTGCTCTATAGCGAAGGTAACTCTGGCACTGTGTAGGGAAAATAATGAGGCAAAAATAAAATCTCCTTTACCAAAGAGCTCACTTCTGAATGTGTGTTTAGGAAGAGATGAAATTTCTCCAGTGATGTTTTAAATTCTTTCAGGTTATGTGATTACCAGTAACGTTCGGGACTCCCAGGATTCAGGATGCTTGCCTTTCAATTTTCTGAAATGAACTCCTGGCTTTTTCTACTTAAACTTTCTGAATAACCAAGCTAATATCCAAGATCTTCACTTTCTTTCTCAAATGTGAGTTTAGTCATTGAGAAACTCAGCCGTACGAGGGCTAATAATTAGGTAAGTATAGCACAGAAATAAAAAGAAAAATTCTAAGACACACAAACACACACACACAAAAAAATTCTTTTTGAATAAAGTAGAGAAAACTTTATGGGACAATATCACCTCCCTAAAAGGAATAACTTAACCTTACCGTGGACATTGAAGTTCTTTTTTACTGGGGTCACCCAGAGGACCTTTGCAACTTTGAAACAAGTATCTACCCAGGGGAGGCCAGGCTCTGGTGAAAGCTTGATTCAAAGGCAGAAATGTGTGGGTTCTGCAATTGTGTAGCAGCATGTTGGGAGTGTTTCCATCAGTGCACAGATGCACTTGAAAATCAAATATGGACATGGGGAATGTTTTTTGGAGATGGAAAATGAGTGCTGATGACATGTTTATACTTCACAGATGGATCCAGTACAGAACCATTTTTTGTAAAGAAACAATATCCACCATTTGCTAATTTTTTTTTTTTTTTTTTTTTGAGGAGCTACAAAATGGTGGCACAAAAAGTGAATATTCCCGTCGTACATACTCCACCTGTTCCTTGGTCTTACAACTGTCTTCCATTCTGAATGTAATCATTGACTGTTGTAGTCTTATTTTTTCTCAAATGTTATCCAAAAGGATATGAAAAAAGAAATACAATACACAAAGGCACTTGGAAGAGCAAAATGATTTGAAATTAATTTGCTACATATGAAGAATTGGAAGATGACAAATGCTATTAAGCAACAAATGCTGAATTTAATCTTGAAAAGATGCATTTTCTTATTGGCATATTTTCTCATTAAATCTGATATCAAATCAATTTTTGAATGTTTTCTACCGAGAGTCCTGAGTGTCTTCTTTATTCGTTCCTTTGGCCCACCAGTAGCCAAATACCACTCTTAGGTGTCAGAACTTCTGGAAAATGCAAACACTTAGCATAAGATTAATTCTAGTTATTACCTTATTGTTAATACAATATAGTGATAAATATTTTATAGTTAAAAATATCAACCATGATAATATGGAAATGCATGATATGTATAAGATATGTATTTATAAGAAGAAAATCTAAAACATTTACTTGCCAAAGAACATTATTGACAACATTGTAAACTGCTTCCTCAATAGGAGATGTCAGAATAATCAAATCTTATTGCCACGACAGTAATATTAATTTGCCATTTCAGCTGTGAAATATTGGTGAGAGTGGCCCACTTCAAAGTTTCAGAGATTGAAAAATAATAAAAAAGCTATGAATGTAAGATATAAAAGTAGTTTGATTTGTACGATATTTAGGAGCAGTATTTAAAATAACTGATATTCCAAACTCATTTTCAGCCTTGATGAATGAGTGTGTTTTTAAGTGTTCCAAATAATATATGACATATTAAAATTACTTTTTTCTTGATCAGACTAACTTTTCCTATCTTACCTTTCTTGCCATCTGTATTCATAACCTACTAAATTCCAGTTAACCTTTAGTCAACAATATTTTCATTCTAAGAATTAGTCTGAGGTCAAGGATTAGAAGTAGAATATGAATCCCAGCAAATGATCAAACAGCCTGAGACTGGATAACAAAATCTTGAGAATACACAAAAATTAACATGTTCTTCCGACCCTGTATTTTCTGGCAGTGTGCCAAGCATCAATCTACGGTTCTACATTCTATGATTCTAACACCTTGTTATCATCCTGTAACTAACGAAAGCCTGTGTACACGTCTCCAAATAAAGCAAGTCTTCCTTTTTTATTGCTGGATTTTTGACATACATGAATAAGGCCAAAACATTTTTTAAACCCTTAATTATTTTTTGTCTATACATCAAAAACAAGTTTTAGTCAAAGGCTTAATGTTTTCTCAGAGTCTCACAAAAAAATGTTAGTACTCTACTTAAACTTATTAAACTTTGAAACAGTCAAGAAAAATGGAAGTATATCCTTCCAATTATAACACTTCTTATATAGTTTTGTTGTTAATCATCACTCAACAAGTGCATAGAACATAGAGCCGGAAAAAAAATTAGAGATCGTTTGTTTCAATTCCCTTATTTAAAATATTAGGGAAAGAAGATCCGAGCAGTAATATTCAAGTTCTCTTAACCAGAGTGTGTCTGGAAATCCTGTTTTCTGCAGCTTGCTTTATTCCACCAGACCATTCTGTGTGTATATTTTGCAATGATTAGTTATAGCGGACTAATTTTATGTTATTAGTTACTTATTCTAAGTACTATGTCAAATATTATAATAAGTGTTTAGAAAACATCACACTTAAGAGAATGAGTGAATAATACAATAAAAATTAATAAACTAGATTCCACCAGTACCTAAATTGTTGCCTGGATGTAAGGTGTCTTGCTCCCCTTTAAGGTCATTAGACTGTTAGTGAATAAGTTAATTGTGGTTAATCAGGTCCCTGGTGACAAGCAGAAGTTATGTAACTTGCAAAGGTGCTCTTAAGCAAGGAACAGCTTAAATGTAGGGACTTTCTGTCTCAATTATACAGGGTGTTGCAAAAGTCGCCATACACAGGGAAAATGGGAAATTGTAACTAAACATACCTTTATTTACAAAATATTCATTACAAAATTTTTTCTTTGTACGGAGACTTTTGGGACACCTTGTATTAATCTACCTTCAAGTATTAACATACCAGCTATTCAGCTACATCATTACCATGACATTATTTACTATCCAAACCTATCTAAAAATTAGAATCATAGAATCATAAGGTATGCTCTCTGAACCAAAACAGATGAAGAAATTCTGGTCCATGGAGATTAAGTGGTATGCCAAGATACATCTAGAAAAAAGCAGTACTGGATTATAGCATTTCCTTTAACAAGTAAATTTTGTGTCAAGTCTATAATAACTAAAACCAATTTAACTCATGGAAAAAATGAGCAGACCCTTTACTTCAAGGGTTAGGCAGCATGCCGCTGCAGGAATAAGAATAGCCACTCTGGAGAAGTGAGAATTTGGTTTAATCAGCAGGTATACAAAAAGACCCAGGGATCACATGCCCCCACCAAAGCAAAAGAGTAAATACTAGTTAATACTCATAACTGGATATCATCCTTTGGAAACTTGATTTCCCCTTCAAGTCTTTCCCTGGCTTCTATTTTTATAATCTGTCACATTTGTTATGAAAATGTTTGAAGGAAAATATGGAAGTTCATATAGCATCACAATTGTCTACAGAATTGAGCCATAATATTTTTTTAGAAAGGTAGATTGGAGCCAGAAATTTTTACTTAATTCTTTTCATTATCATAAAATTTATCCATGTTCAATGTAGAACAAATATAAAGATAAGCAAAGAGTAAATAAATAGATATATAAACTAAAATTTTGCCCCCCCATAATACCATGTTAGTATCTAGCCTTTCAGAATTTTACCTGTACAAATATGCACCTGCAAATATTTTATTACAAAGACAAGGTCATGCTATGCAGAGCATCTTTTGATCTGACTTTTGCCTCCTAAGAATGCATTGTGAATGACTTTCCCTGACAATAAAAATAGGTCATCTTCTTTGCCAACATAGTGGTCCAAGCTGCCATCATCTCTCATCTACTCTTGTAGAAAACTATACTAACTCACTTCTGACCACCTCTCCATATCATTTTTTATATTATAGCCAGAATAAGCTATTCAAATGCAAATCCAGTCATGCCATCCCCATTACCTTCTCAAAACTCTTTAAAGAAATTTTATTGTCTAATGTCAGAATTTCTCAACCTCAGCACTAGTGACATTTTGGACCAGATAATTCATTGCTGTAGTAGGCTATCCTGTGCATCCTAGGATGTTTAGCAGCATCACTCACCTCTACCTACTAGATGCCAATAAAACCCCCATTCAGTTCTAACAATTAAAAATGTCTCCAGACATTGCCAAATGTCCCCTGGAAGGGGAGGGTGTGCAAAACAGTTGCCAGTTGGAAACCGCTAGTTTATATCAATAACTGCAATCCACAAGATGCTCCATGTCATCTCGCTTTACTCTTCCTCTTGTTCTTTGTCTTCTTCAACCACACAAGCTTCTGAAAAGTACCTTGAATGTATCTGCTCTGTCCTTGCACAAGGTTTTTGCACATGCTGTTCCATCTGTATGATAATGTTCGTCATCTGCCTGTCTCCCCACCTTTTGCCTAGGTAACTTCAACTCATCCTTCAGATTTCATTTGAAGAATCAATCGCCTTCTCGGAGAATCTTTTCTGACCCCCTTTAAGTAGTCTGAATCCTTTGCTATGTGCTTTATGGAACTATAGGCCTGCCTTTCAGACCTGCTATCTCCATTTGTAAGTATATATTCATAAATATAGTTGTGTCTTTACTGTCTGTCTCCTTCTCTAGACTCCAAGCTCTGTACTGGGGCTAGACACCTCGATATTCCCAACACCTAGCACAGTGGCTGGCACACAGTAGACAGTTGACAAATACCTGTTGAATAAATGGCTGCCCCAGAATTATTGTCTTTAATGGACATTGTAATTTTAATGACTGTACCATGAACGATTTGGCCATTCTCAGATTGGGCATAGATCCTGAAGGCTATTAAGTAAGGAAGTTTCCTGAAAGATTGCATCTTTCAGGAAAGTCAAATCTTTGAGAATTTTGAGATGTGATGAACCAAAACTCATGTTTTAAAAAGATTCGTCTGACTATGCAAGTGAAAGAAAGGGAAGTAGAAGCAGAGAATTCAGTTAGAAAACCATTTAAATTATTCAGTTATATAGTAAAAATGGACTAGGGTGGGCACTGATAGTAGAAATGAAAAGAAAGAGACAATTATAAGAGAATTTGTGAAAGAATCACTGGAACCGGAACCTACTGATGTGTAGGATTTTGGGGGACATAGAACAAGGTGGAAAGACCCAGGGATATAACACTCACTCTGTAATCCTGGCCATGCCAATTCTCATTCGTATAAGGAAGAACTGGAGAACTTTCTACATCCAAGTGAATTTTGAATTGCAAAGTAGTCAAAAGGGCAAGCAAGGTCATTCTGAAAGCTTGAAGTTGGTGAAAATCTACTACATCTTCTCAATATGCTTCTGAATGGAAAGAATACCCAATATTCCCAAGCAAGTTCATCCTTACTTGAGAGAATTGACACAACTTTCCTGAGCTCCAGGTTTAAAGGCAAGAAAGCATGGCTGTCTCACAGGCATGTCAGGCTACATTCCAAGGGCTGTTTGATACTGGAATAATGGCTAGTGAGGATCCACAACCTGTCACCTCTATCCCTAACTTCTGGTAGTTGTCCCAACCTGCCGATAGTGACAGGTGACATACTTGTAAGAAGAAAATAGTTCTCCCAGCTATAAAAGGGTGTGGGTTCCTCAGACTCTGTCTTTTTAGATCCCAAGAACAAAAACAGTTCTGGTTCAAATAGTGTTTGGCATTAATACAGAGAAGAGAGCGCTTCCATGAATGAAAGCTAAAAGTCACAAATGTCTGCCTAATGAAGACACTGAATACTTCTCAGTTCACATATACATGTTTATAATTTAAGATATGCACCTCTAAAAGCAGACAAAGCCATTGAATATAAAATATGACTTCAGGCATTTTAAGAGAAGATGCCCTGGACTTTCCTAAATTTGGTCTAAGAAATATTTTGGATAGAGTCCGTTTCCACTGTTATCATTAGCTATGTAAAGGTGTATGTGAATCTAATTTTTTCTGGCTGAGTCAGTTGTGTAATTTATATTTATTCACATATTAGCTGCACCGATTCATAAACCTAATCCTAATTAGGATCCATACATAGTAATTTGTATATAACTAAACATATATTAATAATCATATTGCTTTCTATTATTTACATTTTAAATTATTCATTAGAGTTCAGCCAATCATAACAACTCAATATGTAGGTAAAGACAAGTTTGGTTCACATATACAAAAGCTAAAAAAAATAAAATAAATCTCTGAGTATAATTTTAGGCATTTACACCCATGTTATGATTCCTTTAGTTTGTATTGAATCTGCCTGAAAGTATTCTTGTCCAGCATGTTGATCAGAGTTCTCTTTTACAATCTTGTAATCCAACAAACAAAACCTACTTTTGTTACATAGCTCCTATTGGTGACTATGAAAAGATAAATTACATCTAACTTTGTTATTTTTCACTGATGTTGCCAGTTCTCCCAGTGATATGGCTTTAGGACTGCTATACTTTATGCTTTCACTCTTGAGGGGCTACTGGTTACTATAGTTGCCATAAGAAACCCAACAGTAACCAGCAAGGTACAAACAGAAATTGCATATGCTCAGCATTTTTTTGTTTTGTTTGTTTTGAGACAGGGTCTCGCTCTGTCACCCAGGCTAGAATGCAGTGATATCATCATAGCTCACTTTAACCTCAAACTCCTGGGCCCAAGCAATCCTCCTGCCTCTGCCTCCCAATTAGCTAGAATCACAGGTGTGCACCACCACACCCAGCTGGTTTCTTTTTTAATTTTCTATAGCGATGGGCTCTCACTATGTTGCTCAGACCGGGCCAAGCTTTATTTGTTGTTTAAAACTAACAACCTCATGAAGGTTTTAGAAAATGTCATAGAGTTGAGCCCCTAACATTATGGCAATTTGAAGAGAATAGCATTTCTATCTATAAAAAGTCAGGAAAGATTTGCATGGGTGAACCTTTCACTCTACTTCAAGGGATGCAATAAGATAAAGATACTAGGTTTATTGCTCCTCAAATGTAGCTGCAGTCAGTTTATAAGGGGCTCGGAATTCTAGTATTTATGGAATACATTAATTTTGTTAAGACAGAGAAAGTCAGACAGAAAAGAGCTGCCATGAGTCCTCATATTCCCCAAGCTAAATCATAAAGAAGAGTTATTAACTCTGCCACCCTTTTCCAAGTGGAAACCAGATCTTCTTGTGGCTTCTTCTAGGTAGCCTCTCCCTGCCTCCACGGAAGTTCAAGTTTACTGCATTTGACATTTGCACTCCAGCACTCCCAGACCTCTCTGTGTGCCTACTGTAACATCATGTGGAATCTTTCTGCCTCCCTTTGCTCCCAATAGCTTTAAATTACCGTATTTCATTGAGAACCATATAGTAACATTGTTCTAAACACTTTGTCTTAAATTATATGGACACCATTAGGATTTTAATTTTTTCAAGTAACATCATCTTGAAAGTCAGTTGTTTAATAAAGTGGATCACTAAAAAGTTGAGTTCATTGAAATCACTTTAAACTGTTTTCTACAATACTCCAATTGGTTCATTCAACATATGTTGATCAAGTCCTAGCACATGTAAGGCACTGTGAACCAAAACAGACGTAGGTTTATGAAGCTTCAAGTCTCAGGATGGAGCCAACACTTTAGAATTTTTGTTCAATTATAAGTTGATACGAGGATCTTTTTAAAAAATGTTTGCCTTATTTGATATAAACCAACTGTCTCATCCCAACCTCCTTCCTACCCAATTACCTCTTTAGCAATTCATGTTAGTATTTGATAAAGAAACTTTCATTTCTAAAATCTTCAAATGGTGGACTCTATATGGTATGGCATAGTGGTTAAAAAAATGGGATCTGGAGTCAGAGACATCAGAAACCCATGCTTATTCTGCCACTCGCTAATGTCATAGTACTAGTCAAAAAATAATCACTTAGTCTCTCTGAGCCTCAGTTTCCTCACCTATAAAATAGAAATACTGATTTTATTTCTTGGGGACATTGTGAGGGCTAAATGAAACGATCTGCATGGATCCCTTAGCATATGCCCCCACATGTGGTGGGCATTCTATAATGGTTTTTGTTATGAAGAAGGAGAGTTCAGATGAGGTGAAGGAATACGACTTAGTTGTAGCAGTAGATACGGTGGCAGGTCTCTCTTCCTCTGAGAAGAAGAAAAGTAAATCTTGATGGAACCAAAGGAAGCAAATATCTAGAACTAGAGCAAGGACAGAACTGTGAGGCTGGGTGGAGAAGAGCATCAGGAGTGTCTTAGTTGGGTTCCACTGAAAGCAGAGCCTGACTCAGGGAATTGGATGCATGTGTTTTTTGTTTGTTTTTTTTTTCCCCCCCTCAGTAATAGGAGTGAGGGAATAGAAGGAGGCAGAAAGGGTTGGAAGAAAAGCCAAACGATGTTCCAAAGGGTGCAGAAGATCCCTGTTCTTGAAAGCAGGGCCTCTGAGAAGTATGCCTTGTGCCTCTCAGAACTACCTGCTCAAAAGATAGGCAGATGGAATATTTGTCCACAGGCCCCCACTCCCACTGGTTGAGGGCTGCCCTTGAGGGTGTTAGTTCTCCCCACATTTCCATGTTAAGCCTGAGGAAGCATTGAGCAAGCTTCCACAACTTTGGAGAAGGCTCTGAGGCAGAAACTGGGGAGAAGCACAGAGTGTTCTGGAGTGGGACAGTCCAGGCATAGCCAGGGTTTCCTAGGAACTGTCCACTGAAGCTACAGCTGAAATCAGAGGGGGACTTGGGGGATTGGTCACGGGGCTCTAAACTTATCTTCTACAAATAATTCTTCTGACAAGCCACGGAAAGCATCAAGACAATGAAAAATGTACTAACAAAAATGAATGCTGGCCCCAAAGAGAAATCAGATATTTGGTTTTCTGCACATTTTAGCTTAGCTTCTTTCATAGCCACTAGATTATTGTGATGCAAGTTAAATGAAACAAAATAAAAGTGCAAGAACATAGAATCTTTCCCTTCCCAGAAGTTTTTACCAGGATCAGAATCACAAGGATTTCAAACTTGGCTACCTGTGTAGTCACAATACTGCCACGAAAGGAAAGATGTGGCTTCCCAAATATTATACATGCTCATTACATCTTCCAATTCTCTATACCTGTAACCACCGAACGGTCTAGTCAGAGCCTGACCTATGTAAGTAAGCTAAACTCCCCCATCTTTTCCGAAGTCTCCATGGTATAGTAAGGTTGATACCACTACCTACTTGAAATGACAAGTCATAACTTGCTCTGGGAACATGATGGAGGAAATTAAACTTAGCATTAAGGAGTTAATGGTTTCTATTTAAAGGGGGCAAGCTGGCTTGGTCTATCTAATCTGACAGTAAAAGGTAAAATAACTTATAAATGATCATTTATAGATAATTAAGTAATATATTCAATGCCTGGTTATAATTTCTATCGAATCAAAATGCCCCCTAGGGTTGCCAGTGCAAACATTGCATGGGCTGTATTCATACTAAAAAATTATTCATTCATCATTGGGAATTCAGACTTAACCAGGCATTTTTTACTTTTATTTACTAAATCTGACAATCCCAGTGCCACCTCCAAACAATTACAGAGAAAGAGCTACTTACTAAAACAAGATAATAAATGTTCTGGAACGTGCTAAAGGTTCTAGGACTTTTCAGTAGCAGCTATGCTAATAAAGCGACATATGAATTAACTATAACTATTTACACATAGTTTCCTTAGGCATGTTTCTAAAAACTTTTCAAAGCATTTCAATAATTTATTTTGTCACAACATGGCAATTCGTATATTTTAAAAACACTGTGATGGTAGAAGGAAGAACTCGTTTCAAATATTTCCAAGTGAGCTTTCAAAAGGCTCCCGTTTACTTAGGAGTCAAATAAGCGTATTTTAAAATGTTTTCATATTATCAACTTAAATATTGTCTTATAAATAAAATTTAAATCAACTTGTAAGTCCCAGAACAGTTCTGCAAAATTCTCTGATGGAGAGAAATATCCAAAAACCCACATGCAGAGTCACTTCATTCCAGCTCACCTTCCGAAACAATTTCAGTCAAGTAGAGATGTTCTGACGATTCCCACTTAGAATGGCAAACAATCCCTGCCTTTTCGTTCATTCACTCATTACCTTTCTACAAAAAGAATGTGCAGTTACCAGAATTTTATACAATTAGTGCTCCAAGAGCGTTTTAAATGCAAACCTAGAAGAGGAAAGTAAAAACAAATCAAAGTGAATTGTGACTGGCTGGAACAAGATGCTGAAATCGATAGAAGGGTGGCTCATCTGCTCATCATTCACCCATTACCTGGGAGACGAACACCTCCTGCTGTGCTTGATTGTTGATACAGATTTACCATTGCCTGCATCCTGCAGACACACGCTAAGAGAACCCAGACCTCGTTCGACTCTCCCTCTCCTTATCTTCTTTGCACTTAATAACCTTATTCAATCTTATTTTAATCTTGCTTATGTGTTCATTGCTAGGCGGGCATGCGTGCACACACCCACACACACACACACACACACACACACAAACCAGAGAGTTTAAAAACTTTATACAAAAGCTAAGGGCCTTCCTGCAAAGCAGTCAGAGGAGACACCAATATCTGTCTATATGCCGTCTTCCCTCAACTAATATCCATAATCTGATTATTGTGATTTTCAGAAACCCCCCAAAAGTAGAACACGCAATTTCTTTCACAAGGCATTCCTTGGGGAAAAAATTTTTTTTGGTTAAGAAATTAAGATATTAGAAGCAAATGAAAAGAAATAAAAGTCCTGTTATTTGGAGGTATAAGACAGTAAATTCTTTCACGAAAGGGTGGCCTCAAAACCCAGACACAGAGTGTCCAGGTGAAGCATGTCGGGGAAGAGCCCTGGGCAGATACATCCCCAGAGTTGAAGCCTCCGGCTTCTGAACGCCATGGATGCTCTTTGCTCTTATTGGTAAAGACAGACTCATGTTGAACCCCATGCTGCCCCTCTGTAAATGCCCCTCACCATAACCAAATATCAAAAAAAAAAATGGGATGTAAAATGTATCTGCAATTGGAAGTTAATACATATCCCTGAATTAAATACACACCAAATTCAGATATTTCTGCACAAGATGATTGTGTAGATACATTAACTATTTTTTCCAGACAATTATGCAAGTGAAAATCTTGAAACTCTAGCCCAGTAACAGTGGTATTAGTAATGATTTCCGGGAAAAAAGACTAAAAGATTTTTGAAACAATTTTAGTTTTTCTTATTCTATGTGACAATGAAATGGATGATGTATAACTACTACCATCATCTGTTTACTGGAAATTCTCTTCTTTCAGCTTTCTTGCTATTTTTTTTTAGTTGTGTATATGGATTAGCTAATGGAAGAGTATAGAAATGATCACATGTGTAGAGTAAATCTTGGACTGATGCTACGTTACTTTTTCAGCCAAGTGCACCCAAGTAAATGGTCTAACCATGTGAAAGTTAGAAATACTGTTCCCAAACTGGAGTATAAATATAAATGAAAAAACCTAGGAGTACATTGATAGTAGAGGAAAAAATAGCATAGTGAAAGGATGACAAGGGGAAAATTGCGATGGTGCACAAAAGGAAAAAGAATAAGAAAAATCTGAAACAACCGGTAGCTTCAGCCTTTCCATGGACTGTTGGTTTGTATTCCTCCTACCACTCTCTCAATGTGTCCTTTTATTATTTGAGGGGTTGTCGGGGAGAGGGAAGGACATTCATGACCAATAACAATGTTGTAATGATAGCAAATTTAGGATTTATGATACATTAAAAAAAAAAAAAAAAAAAACCTTTAACCAACACTAAAAAGCCACCAAGGGTTGGGGTGGAGGGTAGTTACCTAGCTCACAGTTTTATTTAGTGACGGTTCCACTTTTTCACTCACTGCCTGCAAATCAGCATTTTTAGTGGACAAAGGGCTCAGCAGCGGCCTTCTGATTGCTTCTTTTCAAATGGTAATGGCTATCCTAACTCCTCTGCCAGGTTTTTCTTACCAGAGCACAAATTGCAGTTTACAAGGCTCTGAGGGGGAAAAAAAAATCTTAGCTGAATATCTTTTTTTTTATTCGACAAACTGACATGTAAATTACCCTTTAAGTGCTCCACTCTAGGGCTCTGATCATCTCCTAATTGTCACAGTCAATTGTAGCCAACAGTCTCTTCAATCCCAAGCGCTTTGACAACAAGCACAAGGATCAAAGCAGAATCAGCTCCCTGCAATATCCTTCTGTTTAGGATGCTACAAAATGCCTGCAAAAGAAAGGTGTAAGGGCATTGCTGTAGAGGAAACTGAGAGTGGCGAGTATTACAATAGTCATTTTCTTCATCTCTAAAATTATGCCGTATAAACTGCCGTGATCTTTAATCACATGCACAGAACAAATATATAAACCTCCTGGGCAATTAATATGCTCTTAAGATTATACTAATAATTGAGCTTTACAAACAACACCATCTCCATGGCTTAGGAAAACTATGACACAGTTATGGAATAGCAATCATTTCACAGCAGCCTGCATATCAAAAACTATTGTCAAACAGACTCCATGTTTGAGCATAAATTCCAAGGCATAGTTTTTATTATTTAGTTTGGTGTCAGGATTCACTGCTCCTCCAAACTAGATAGCCCATTGAAAATTCTAGAGTTCTTTAAAAATTAACCTAGAAATGTCTAACTGAAAATATGGCACCAGATCAATTAAAAATGTGACTCAAAAACTAACTTCAGAAGAATGATTTTTATAAGGATAACTCCGTCTTATGGCTTTATAGGAAACAAACTTATTAAAAGCTATTACATGATCTACAAACATTATTTCTAAATAAGATATATCTATCAGTATCATTACTCCACAAAAGATGTCAATCCTTTCTAACTTGTTATCATGTCACTAACTTTTCAGAGAGGATATTTATGCTTTTGTTCAAAAGATATAAAATTTCACCCTATTAAGTATAACAATATAATTAATAATTCAATAGAGAGAAAATCTAATGACAAATCTGTACTTTAAAAATAATCTGAAGATTGTCAGAAAAATAACAAATGGAAAGAAATCAAAGGTGCATGTGACACTCCCCCTACAGCTTGTCTTGTTGTATCCAGGTATTACGCACAAACAGCATGTAAGGTCACAGGCTGATTGACAGCCTTCCTATGCTAAAGAAAAGAACTAAAAAAAGAGGTAGCACATGGCAAATACCTCAGGTTCCTTTCTCAGCTAGTTCACTCAAGTCCCCCTGTAAGGGTTTCCAATCCTCCCCCTAATTTCACCTTGAATTCTCTGGTTTGATTGAAGAGCTTCACAGAAGGGTCTATTACAGATTGAGGAATGATCCATTTCACATCTGAAGCTCCAAAGAGCTACTTGTGAGGAATCTTTGAGTGCATTTATCTCACATGTGAAGCTTTCTGCAAAATCAATATGGGTATTTTTCAGTTTGACAAGTCAACATGAAATATCACATAATAATAGAAAAACAGAGTTGTACATTTAAACATACCCAATACAGTTATCTATGACAAAGCTCATAGTTATTACTCATGGATATCCTTGGGTATGTCTAATCTAAATTCCTTCTGATGGCTGGGCTAAAGAGCATAGACAGTGTAACTGACTGGTCACCATATTTTTTGCTGTTGTAGCCTAATTAATCCAGGTTCTGTGGTGAGGGCAGAGAATGGGCAGGAATCAGGGCCTTTTCTTCTAATTTGAGAGTGATATGATAAGTAGAAGGAAAATAACCAGAGGTGAAAAAGACAAAGTAACAGAACAAAGGAGAACTGTAAAATAATTTCACATTTAGCTAATTGGCAAAACTGGGTAAAATGGTCACCCAAAGAAGGACAACCATGTCTCAAATCCCAGCCACTACTGAGGCAAGTGCTAGCAGGATAATTGACATATTTGTGAATAAGTGATGTATTTGTGTTAGGGTCTGACAATCTTTAGGCAAATTCCAGATCTATTTTATCATCTGCATAAGCTTGAGGAACATGATTTAACATCTCTAAATCTCTGTTTTTTTCATTTTGAAATGGGTTTAATCATAAGACTTACAAGGTTTCGTTGTGAGAATTAAACAAGATGATGCATAAAGCACTTGGCACATAAAAAACATTCCATTCTTGGTAATTATTGATGAAATTATTATAGTTTCTGTGAACATATTCACAAACTCTCTAGGGTTCTAACCTGGTGCCATTTCTACTGTTCCCTGGGACCTTTACACATTGTTTAAAGTTCCCAAGTTGTAGATGACACTTCTGGTCAAAGACTGCTCACTGAACTAGCTCGAGTACTAATGTAGGAGTGCAGCTCTTATCTTAAGAACAGTCTTCCTCCAACCAGGAAGACTGCCCTCATCATCCGCGTGGGAGAAAATCAGATGGGAATGTGAAAAGGGAAAAGAACCCAGGCGTACAGTCCAAATCAGCTATTCAATTCAGGCAATGAATGAATGTGCAAAATGTCGCATGTGGTTTTCCTTCATACACCAATGTGTTATAATTAATAATGGAGTTATCTCTATATATCCCACAATTAAAAAGCACCTTAAAAACAAACAAACAAGCAAAAATTCCTCAAGAGAAACCCAGATTTAAATAGTTCACCGTAACTATTTATTCCTTTCTACCACATTTTCTGGTAGCCCATTACTACTTAATACTTGATTATCTGTGCTTGGGCCAAGTAATTTGTAGATTACTTAAAACATATGCTGAATTTGTTTTTTAATTTAATTTTTAACTTAGAATTTTAATTTTAGGTTAATTCTCCCCACCACTCAGAATAAAGCCAGAGTAGACAAAACATGTGAGTTCAGAGTCATGAAAATTCATGTTAAAAACAAAATAAAAAAAAAAAATCATTGTAAAATGCAGTTGAAGTTTAAGAACTCTTCTCCTATATCCCAAAGTCAAATAACTAAATATAAATGACTTTGTGTTTAATTAATTCAAACAATATGTATCAAGAACTTAATGTAGGCAATATTGTTAATTTTTTAGCTACCCTACCGTTCTCTTTATTATTAAAATTAGGCTATGGCTTTCATTCCAAAGATAAATTAAAATATTTTATTGTATGCTGATATAGAATTACAACTACAAATTGAAACAATTTCCTACTTAAAAAGAGTCATTTCCTTAAAATTTTTAATTTATTTGATTTGGGCTCAAAATACGTTTTTACCAAGGAAACAAATTTGTAAGTGATCGTTAAGTTTCCAGATTGACACACAAAAACCTGTTTGATGTAAAATGTACCTGAAATACACTAATAATACCAAGCCTTGGACAACTCTAGGTCATGAGATCTATAAATTTAACCCTGCAAAGGCTTAGAAAGTGTCATTGAGCACTGAGCTTAGAAACTTTGGGACACACCAGGTGAGAGATCTGATAGAAGGATGGATCATTTATGAGTCTAGGTGATCACCATTCTCCTCATCTACACCATATCCACATCGTCATCATCACACCATGTTTCATCCAAAGTATTACTATTAATACATGGTAGCTATTAAGATGATAATGGTAGGTAGTCAATAAAATAACATATCATCTTGATTTTTTAAGTCAGCGAAGAAGAACTGCTCCAGAATGTCAGGATCTTGCCCTTCTGTGATGTTTAATTTCCCATTTAGGACCCTGAGCACTTTTTAAATGCTTTCATTTAAGCAAATAAGGCTCTACGATATCACTATCCACGTTTCAACACCCCCTCCTTCTGAATTTTGCCTTGTGCTATGGCAAACCACATTCCTTACACATAGCTTTGAAAGATCTAGGAAAGGAATTAGCTGAGGACTTGTTTAACATATTCATTGGCATTCCGCTAGTACCACAATATTGAAGCGAATATTTGCTTTTTTTATTTTGTTTTGAGACAGAGTTGTGCTTTGTCATGGCCAGAGTGCAGTGGCGCATCATAGCTCACTGCCATCTCAAACTCTGGGGCTCAAACGATCCTCCTGCCTCAGCCTCCCACATAGCTGGAACTAGAGGTGCACACCACCGCACAAGGGCTAATTTTTCTATTTTTAGCAGAGACGGGATCTGGCGCTTGCTCAGACTGGTCTTAAACTCCTGACCTCAAGCGATCCTCCTGCCTCAGCCTCCCAAAGTGCTAGGATAACTGGCGTAAGCCACCACCCCAGCCATGCATTTTTTTAAAGATCTTAATGAAAAATAATCTCACAACTTCTCTCAATTACTTACATATTCCAAAGGTTATCCTCCTTCAATTTCAGGGTTTTCTGCCTTATCCCATTTCTGGTTTTGATTTTAATTATAAACCATACTACTCAAAGCTATGAGTAATACCTGTTTTTCAAGTACTTCAGGTATGCCGTTAAGTAGGATCAAACAGTTCAACTAATACAAATGCTGACTACAGGCACTCATTCCAGCCACTTGTCCATACTTTTCAAGTAAGTACACAGTACACACTATCCCTGCAGTTTGCAATTCACCTAAGTGACCTCTGGCCTCATCAAATTGTAATCACAAAATACATACATATCCCATTTTAATATGGAATTAAGCAGGGGCTGCGGAGTGGGGAGAAATGAGGAGTTGTTTAGTGGTACAGAGTTTCAGTTTTGCAAGATGAAAAAGTTCTAGAGACCTGCCGCGTGACAATATGCTTAACACTGCTGAACTATATACTCAAAAATGGTTAACATGGTAAATTTGGTGGTTTTTACCACAACTAATTTTTTAATAAAAAATGTGGTCAAACTGCTTTAAAAAACGAGTGCATTATTGAAACATAAATGAATAATTATGGAACATCTAAAACTGAATTAAGGATATCCTGATATTTAAGTGTTAGGCAGCCAGGATTCTAGATTTCGGCCCTAATTTCTTTTGTATGAAAATACTGCCTGGGAACTTATCTATCAAGTTTTCAACTCCAATGGACAAACATATGGCTTGACATAGGAGAAATTGCACATGAAAATACAGGTCAAAACTAAATAAATTAATGAAACTCAGATTATAGAATTTCACTTCTCTTCTGAAAGATTCAAAGAGTGGAACACAAGAAAACCACCACTCCCAGGTGCTATGTTCTAAGGCTGTAACTACCACACACTGTTGCCATTTAGAATCTCAAAATTTCACTGAATTTTCAAAAGACCAAAGCAAAAGTTGAAGCTCATTGAGACAAAAATACCTGAACCCAAACCAAACTAGTTTTCAGTGGTTTCTCTGTTTTTGTAACAGTAGTTCCACAGTAGTTTACCACTCACTTTCTTTAAGGTTGATGATTTTTTGTTTTTAACATTTTATTCTGGTTAATTTTTTTAAAAATTATATTACAAAATAAAGATTTTTCAGGATTCAGGGTCATAACGCTGAACAAGTTGAGCAAATTTATATTTGTCCCACACAAAGGTAAGACATAGAGGCTTCAAAAGAAGGAGACGAAATAGGACCAGAGAGTAATGTGGGTAGTTTATGGAAATTAGTGTCTTTACTTTATAATCCTGCCTCATATGCACAGAATGAAATCAATTAAGAGAAAAAGTAGATCATTTTCTTTTTAATGTAAAATCCCAGGGATAAAATGACAAGATAAAAACTAATGGACATGGCACACTGATTCAAAAATGTATTAGAATTTTTTCTCTGCGTTTGCACTCTATTTCAATCATTCTATGACCTAATCATTTTTTAAGATTTATTTGTAAGAATAATCTGCATAGTTTATTAGATTAGGGGTAGCAAAACCTTGAGAGCCAGTGTGAATTTGAGGTTTGTAATAAGACCAATAGCATGAATAATAATAGTTAGCTATGACTAACATATCTCAGGTACTTATATCATCCCCTTAGAGCAATCACGTGAGTTTAGTAACAACATCCCTCTGAGATATGAGGAAACTGAGACTTAGTGAGATTAAATAACTTGGCCAACATCATACACTAAAAAATACTGTGCTCTTAAACCAGAAATCTCTTCTGTATCTTGATGAATTGCCAAGAGTGCAGCTTCATTTCAGTGTGGATTACTCTTCCACATCATCTTTACATACTCTTTTTTATCTTTTTGATAAATGAGTTCTGTCTTGCTTTTGGGATATTCTCTTGCCTAATAGTTTTGGAATAGAAACCATATTTTGGACACATGCACTCGTTTTGATTGACTCTATGATTGGGCTAAATGTGGTCATTGGCCAATGTGGCCAGCTCTCTTTGTCCCACTGCTATCTCATAGGCACCTTTACATGACTCGCTTACCTGGAGTGTGAGTGTTCACCAAGCAACCATGTTGCAGACCATTTACTACATGGAGCAGCATTCATAATGGCATGTATTTTGAAATCTACTTGAATGCAGGACTATAATCACTAGTAACTCAAGGTATAGTCCCTGAATGCCCATTGCAAATACCACAACCAACACCAGTGAAGAACACAAAGACCAGCACAACGTGCCTTTCCATTTCCCTGCCTCAGATATCTGGATGGCTTCCCTCACACCTCTCTCTGCCCAGGTGGATACAGTCGTGCCTTTCCTAATGAGCACTGAGTGAGGGCACACTCGTGACAGGTTACTGAGGGCCAGCCTTGGAACCTAAGAGTAGTAAAGCTAGAACCCTAAAAACTTTCTAGATCATGCCATAAAATTTACATATGAGAAAAATGTGGTCCGAAGAGGGCAAGTGGTTTGTAAAGGGTTGTAAGCTAACGAGTGAAAGAGTAGAGATGTTGAACTCCAAGTCCAGTGCATTTTTTACTTGTAAGACTGTCTTAAACAAAAGGCGAAATAATTTACTACACACTTTGCATGCAGTATTTCACATAATCCTTGCAACCTTCACATAAGATAAATATTGTTACTCTTCTTACAAGTGAAATATGTTAAGTAATTTAGCAAAATTCGCATGGCTAGGAAGTGGCAGGTGCAGAGATCAGCTATTAACACCTTAACTTTCAATGTAATGGGCAGATTTCTACCAAAGGAAAAAAAAAAAGCTGATTCAGAAAAGATTATGACACTACAGAGTGGTGGGTTGATTTTGAGATTAGAGGAGAGAAAGTCGCGAAATTTAGGCCTGGGGATTAAAAACAAAAGAAAAAACCTAAAGATGTTGCATGAACACACTGGTCTTTAATTTTATTTCTTTATAACCTGCTTTTTTGCCCAAAAGGATTTATCAAAAAAATTCTTATCGAAGTTTTATGAAAAGCTTATCCAAAAAATGCATTCATTACAATAAGATAAACTAAAGTTAAAATAAGTAAATAAAATGCATCTAAGGGAAAATACAGAAACGTTAAGAGAGACAAAATTCTTGCAAGGAAGTCTTACACACTTGCCAGAGGTAGGCTATAAATTTGAATCTGAGCTTTCAGACAGGCTACATGAAGAGGGAAACATGATCCATTACATGAACTGCAGCATCCCTAAAACAAAGAACAAGCCTTTTGTTCAGGAGAGACACAATTATTCCTGGTTATGAGACCATAGAGAAATTTGTCCCTGCGGCCCTCCTCGAGAAGACACAGTATAAAGCAGGGAACAGAGGCCTCAACAATATCCTCACAGCACACAGAGCGGTGCATTGCGTAGGGCTATTTATTGCACCATTCATTAGTGCAACGCGGCAGCATTGCACTAGGGGAGAATTCGGCCATGGCAGTTCTTTGGGGAAAGCATGCTAGTTGTTTCTGGGAAACGGAAGAGAGGAAGGGGAGGACCATGCTGAATGGGCAGTACACTGAAACCACACAGACGCAGTGTGGAACTCTTGCACAAACACAACACTAACGCTAACTCCTTTAATGCCTTTGCTAGAGCACTGCCAACCCCATCTCGGTCTATGAGGCACAGGGCCGCTTTCCCTTACTTTGTCCAGTCCTGTTTGAATTCACCCTTCCTAACCTGCCCTGGGGTGGAGAAACAGATTAAAACCAGTGGCCTCTGCACCAGAACTGGGTCTGAAGTTGGTCTGAGAAGAGTTACGGAGTGGGCGGAGTAGGCAAAGCAAGGCCAGGAGAGCCATTTCAATAGCGGTGTGCCCAAAGAGTGTGACAGTCCAGTGTCAGACAGAAGCTCCACTCTTCCCAAGCTCAGCAGAGAGCCCCAGCTACAATGGGCAAACCTCTGCTAGAAGCTATTACCCTCGTTCATTTATTCACTCATTTATAGAGTCAACAAATACTTAGTAGTAATTATTGCAGGGACATGTTGGGCACACACAGCTGGACAAGAAACAAGTGGTCCTTTCCTAATGGAGCTTGTGGGTTAGTCTCTGCCTGGAGATGTTCTTAATCGGGACAGCTCGAGGAGGGAGCTGGAGAATTACTGACTAAAACTGCTGATCCTGCCTTTTTTTCATAAAAATGGACTCATGGGAGAGTCATCTGGAAATCTGGAGAGCAGCAGCCCTTCTTTGGGGATTAACTAAACACCGCGGCCTGCACTCCAACAGTCCATGCTTTCCAGTTGCCTCGTCTATCAAGAATGAAACTAATACCTGCAACAAATGCTTCATGTGTTCATGAAAGAAAAAAAAAGAGTAAGGTGTGAAAACTAAAAGCACTGTAGAAATATTATTTCTGAAGTGTGCATATCGATAAAATGGACCTTAAAGTTATTATTACATAATTGTACCTGAGTATCTATCATAGTTAGAAACTTGTTAAAAACATAAGATAATGAAATGAAAATGAGAAATTTATTCAGTCTAAATACTAGACAGCTATATTAACTAATAACATTTAAAGGCTTGCACAGAAGGACTCACCAAATGTCCTAGAATGTTAAAAACATAATTAAGAGTAAGCAGAAAGGGAAGCACCAGTGCATTCTTACCTGTTGATGTACAAGCAATATGATTATGTAAGGAATAAAACACACTTTAAGATAGTCATTTCACATTATCAAGCAAAGTTCAGAGCGTGCTAAGAAATAACTCTATTCCAGAGACAGTTGTGCTTTAACTGAAACTGGAGTTGTCATCTCCCTTCCACAACTTACCAGTTCTTGTTATACCAAAGAAATGTAGTCAACTGGAAAATAATAAGCACTTGTCCTGACTATGCAGATTAAACCAATTTTAAGCATTTTTACATAAAGCACACATCACACAAGATGCACTGCACAGCATTATTTACCTGAAATCAAATTCTCACCTTTTCCTCTTCCAGATTGGCTAACAAGCACTATGCACTTAAGGATCAGACTCTGGGCTTCAGAGTTATCTGTTTGCAAGCCATAAAACATTTAATTGAAAGTAAAGGGCTCATTAGATGCCTTGCTTTATAAAGAAATATGACACCTATGCAATGCTCTTTTAGCACCCTTTAAAATATCCCCAACCTCTTACCTCTTCCCAGTTGGTCTCCCAGATTTGATGTCATTTGAATGTTCTGCAAACTCCATGCATCACTATTTCTGTAGATAGTTTATTCCTGAAATTATTTTTCATTCCTGAAATTATTAGGCCTCAAGTAGTAAACCAAATTTACAATCAGCTGGGATTTCTAAGCAATCATCATGCACATCCGAACTGTTTTCAAACATGATGACATTGTTTGAATACTTTTTGACAATGAAAGAAGCAGACATAACGTTGCATTCGTTTATTAATCTGGATTTTGTACTTTTTGCATTTGCAATCAATATAATTATAATCAGGCCCTAAATATTTTCCTATGACCATGAACTTTTTAACGCCAGAGTGCCTTTGGTTCCTAATGAAAGAGATAGCCCTACCCACATCTACACCAGATATCATTTTCACCAGAGACCTGGTCCAGAAGTCTCTGGAGACTGAGCCACCAAATCCCAACCCAAGGATTGGGCACTGTGAAATATTGCCTAGTCTTCTCCAGTTGAAATCTGGCACTGGCCAGTCTTCTGGCAAGTACTCCACATGTGGGTGGAAATGACACCTTCTCTGAGCACTGAGAACTTCCCAATGCCTGGTAGCTACATTTGGCTCCTTGTTCAAAGCCTCTTTTATTTTACATCTTTCAAATAAAATCCTCTTTTGAGGTCCAGTTGAATATTAGAGGAATAATGTATCACTGACCACATTCCCTCTCATTCACACACAATAAAGCACTCAGTGGAAATTCTCTTCAGAAATAGATACAATGAATACCTCTTAACATCTCACATTTGTGTTTGGAGACTTCTCCAAGATGACTGCTACAGCGAATAGCCCAGTAGTGAATTATGCTGGAGCCAGAAGCCTCCCAGTGCACCACTCCCAATGTTATAGACACACATCCTTTCTGTACTGCTCTACATTAAAAGTAAAGGGTCTGGAAATTTTGGAAAAATGTGTGGGGAACTATGGTATATTTTTATTATTTAAAATAATAAATGTATCTACTATCAATATTTACACTACTGATTTCCATGTGGATGACACTGAACTTCTAAAATAACAGTACCATTAAACCTTAAAATGTATACCTTACATTGGGACCTAACGCTATGGCTTCTATAAACATCTCTCTGATCTGTTCTTTCACTTTACACATTTAACATTGGCTGAGCACCTTATCCGTGCCCAGCACCGTGCTGAATCCTGGCGAGTGCAGCAGACTGAGTCCCTGGGAATAAAAAAGGCAAGGATTGCAATCCACCGTGGTATTTTATGTTTGTGCCTCTGCAAGACAAATTTAAGGCCATTTTACTAAAATGCAATTCCATTTCTCCTTGTTCTGCCCATGGAGTAGATAAATAGCAGCCAATCACTATCCTCTCCAAGATAGCCTTTCTGATACTTAAAATGCTCAAAGTTCCTTTCTCTTGTTCAAAATAAACATATGTTTTCTGCAAAGAAAAGAAGATTATGTTTGATGTGTGCAACAAGTCAATGTAACTCCTTTGCTGTGTCATCACATTGTCATTGATATGAAAATATAGAATATGAATTCTCAGCCACATTGAAAGGATATGGCAAAAGATAGTCCCATGTGATCACCCAGTTTCTTAGGCATTAATCTATACACTAATTCTGATACTGCCATTCTAAGAAAATGCACTATAATGGAACAAAAATTTTGCATCACTGCACTAGCAGAGGGAAAAATAACTAATAGGCCTCTATCCCATATGACTCATATCAGAGTGCCCTGCCCCCAAAGAAATCAAGACACACTGTCACTGAACCACATTATTATCCCTTAAGAAGACTATAAAATGTGTACATCATTCATTCGTTGACATTGAACTTGTGCCAAAACTATTAAGAGCACATATTAATAGATATCCCAAACGTGTAGGAATGAATACAGAATAAAATACAAAGTGAAATTGGTATTCACTATTAATTTGTCTTTTATAAATGATTAAGTAAAGCATTTGGAGGAAATAAAAGGGCAATAAATACCCTTTTATCACAAACTGGGGGATTTCTCTTACTCTGGGCTTGCACACAACCAGTTTACAAATATGCATAATTGCCTATGGTCAACATCATATCACTGCCAGATCACACATTAAACAGATAACCACTATTATTATAAAAGCGACTTCCTTGACCTCATATTTTGGTCTGGCTAGGAATTCCTGTATTTTCCCAGATTGGCTGTTACACAGTGCCAATCTTGTGCTGTGCACGTCAATTTGTACCGGTGTAAGTGACCGATGCCTTACCGAGCTTACTCTAAAACACACGTATATGCATATGAATAGCATAAGTTTAAGAAATATGATCATAGTTGTTCTTGCAGTGCTTTTTAAAATCTGAAGCCTACGTGTTGGTTTGTGTTGTTTTTTTTTTTATTACAGCTAAGGTACAGTGTGTGTTATTTGGCAGCTGAATTTGACATGAAAATATAAAAGGTTTGGGCAACCACATATTTGGAAATAGAAATCTTTCCTGAAAACATGGCTTTGGTTTTTAAACACAGCTAAATTTCTGGAAACTTCAATTTGTTAAAGACAGCCAAGACTTCAATCATATTTAACATATTCCTGGGGTTTACATATAGTGTTTCAAAGTAATAAACAACATCTTGTTTGGAGTAGCACGAAGAAAATGAGGCAAGCACTTCTTTAGAGTAAAAGCTCCACTTTTAAAAATAGTTTGGAGACTCATTCTTATGTTGGTAAAATCACAAAACACTATTCAGCAAACAAAACATGATGAGCTCAATTCAAGTTGGTAAACATTTTTAGCTGGCTTCATTTGTAGTAAGAATTTTAATGTAACCATAACTTCAAGAATGCATCCTTTATAATGGAAACTTGAGGGACGAAACTTTTTTTTGATTGTTATTAAGAACAATGGCATCAAATTTGCACTTGAAAATCAGAAGAGATGTGATGACAGCAGTAAATTGATTGTTTGAACAATTTTAACAATCACATTACAGTGCACTGTACTCACTAACAGTCTCACTGCAGTGACCAGAATGCCTCCAGGCCTGATTCACTAGCAGAAAATAGTCTCTATCCATCAGGTAGGGTCTATATATGCCTTACCTCCAGCATGTAAAACTTGCATTAAAACTGTAAATCCCTCAATCCCTCACATGCTTTGCCTCATTGGTCTAAATATAACAGTGATGTCTAAAAACCCTTAAGTCACTAGGTAAGAATAACAAATGCTTTTCAAGAAGCAAAACATGGTAAGTCAAAATAAAACCATCCAAGGAAAGGAAAGTAAAGGGAGCTTTCTCTATACTCTGTATACGAGGTCAGGTCAAATTTCCTTTAACCATACTTTCTCCCTATACAGGGACTCAGGGACCAGAACATTCATCCTAAGAACACTTTCAGATTCACATTCAGATAACTTACGGCAAATCATCAAATAAACACACGAATATCCTGCTTATGTCATTAATACTCCTTTATTTTGCCTGCATGTTATTCCTAATTCATTTAGGTAATAACTATTTTGATAGGTAAAACATGTGAATGCATCTAAAAGTTTAAAAGTTGGTGATATGTATGCACCTTTCCCACTACCTGGATTCAAAGCCACTATCAAAATGGACCTCAAAAGTAGAAAAACCTTAGATTCAATTTGCCTGGAACAGTCTTGGTTTGACTCTCTCTTTACCTGAATCAGTTTTTGGTAACACCTCCACTCCATCTCAAAAGTCTCCCAGTTTGGATGGTAAAGCACATGGCCACCCTTCTTGTAGGATAATGGATGATACCTACTTGATACGACTTCCAGGGCACCAAGCATGTTTGCCCCAAGTATTTCCCCGGACCAGACAGCACAGAGTCTGAACTCTCTCAGCTACACTACAAGTTCTTTGAGTACTAAGATTACATTTTTATTTAACTTTGTGTCCCATAAACTAGCACAGTGTCTGGTATACAGCAAATGCTAAATAAATGTTATTTTGGCATATGAGCTTTCCATTCCTATACCATAATTTAGTTCATAGGGTCCTTGATCACCTTTCCCTTCCACAAGATATCACAACAATCCATCACATTGATGACACTACACTGATTGAATCTAATGAAGGAAAAGTAGCAACTACACTAGACTTACTGGTAAGACAGCTACATGTCAGAAGGTGGGAAATAAATCCAATTAAAATTCAGGGACCTTCTACCTTAATGAAATATCTAGGGGTCCAGTGATGTGGGGCATGTCAAGATATCCTTTCTAAGGTGAAGGATAAATTGTTGCATCTGGCCCCTCCTATAACCAAGAAAGAGGCACAATGCTTATTGGGCCTACTTGGATTTTGGAGGCAATATATTCTTCATCTGGGTGTGTTACTTACTCCAGCCCATTTACTGAGTGACCTGAAAAGCTGCTAGCTGTGAGTGGGGCCCAGAATAAGAGAAGGCTCTGCACCAGGTTCAGGCTGCCATGCAAGCTGCTCTACCTCTTGGACCATATGACCCAGAAGATCCACTGATGCTTAAAGGGTCGGTGGCAGATGGGGATGCTGGTTGGAGCCTCTGGAAGTCCCCCATAGGTGAATCACATCTCAAGCCTTTAGGATTTTGAAGCAAGGCCCTGACATGGCATGCAGATAACTACTCTCCTTTGAGAGACAACTCTTGGTCTGCTACTGAACCTCAGTAGAAACTGAATGTTTGACCATGGGCTATCAAGTTACCATGGAACAGGAGCTGCCCATCATGAACTGGGTGTTAGCTGACCCACCAAGCCGTAAAGTTGGGACTGCACCGCAGTACTCCATCATCACATAGAAGTGGTATGTACATGGCCAGGCCTGAGCATACCCTGAAAGCACAAGGAAGTAATATGAAGTGGCTCAAATGCCCATGTATGCTGCCTTCTCTCTCCCAGCCCACACCTATGGCCTCATGCGGAGTTTCGTAAAATCCAGTTGACAGGGGAAGAGAAGACTCAGGCCTGGTTTACAGATGGTTCTGTATAACATGCAGGCACCACCCAAAAGTAGACAGCTACAGCACCACAACCCCTCTCTGGACATCCCTGAAGGACAGTGGTGACGGGAATTCCTCCTGGGAGCAAAACTTCAGGCAATGCACCTGGTCGTGTATTTTGCTTGGAAGGAGAAATGGCCAGACATGCAATTATATACAATTCATGGGCTACAGCCAATGGTTTGGCTGGATAGTCAGGGACTCAGAAGGAACATGATTAGAAAATTGGTGATAAGGAAATTTGAGTAAGAGGATAGACCTTTCTGGATGGGCAAAAATCATGAAGATATTCATGTCCCATGTGAATGCTTGCCAAAAGGTGACCTCAGCAGAGGAGAATTTTAATAATCAAGTGGACAGCAGGGATGGTCCTCTGGAACACTCTTCCCTCTGGCACTGCTATCGGTTACTCCCTCACTTTCTTCAGGACCACACACACCTTCTCAGTGAGCTTTTCCTAGCCATCCTTTCTAAATTCCCACCCTTTCCCATCCCCATCTTCCTTCCCCACTTTAGATTTTTCTAACACACTTATCGTTACCTAATATATCCTACATTTTGCTTATTTATTTTTTATATCTTCCTCATTCAACCGTAAGCTCCTTGAGAGGAGGAATTTTTGTCTATTTTCACTCTGCTGAATTACTAATGCCTGGAATAGGGCCTAGCACAAATGAGGCTCCATAAATAATTATGCTGTGAATAATTAGTGAATTATCATTCATAGCAGTAGGAGTCATAACATTATTGCCATCAACTTACAGTCCATATACTCTAAAGATTGGGGTGAGGCACATCGCATCACATTATCATTGAATCTTGACAGCAACACAGAGCCATGAGTGATATTCTGCCCATATCACAGATGAGACAGCTGAGACAAAAAAAAAAATACAAAAAAACTCAGAATTCAGCAAAGATCACACTCTTAGTAAGTGGAGAGTTTGGAAAAGAAATGACTCCAAACCTGTGCTCGGTCCAGGAGTACACCCTGCCTCTCACATTGACGTTAATACCTTACTGCGAATTTGCTATCATTTACTTTGGGGGCACCAAACAGAAATCATTACCTCCGTCTCTACCCAAAATAGAAAAACTTAGCAGGGCATGGTGGTGCGTGCCTATAGTCCCAGCTTCATGAGATGCTGAGGCAGGAGGATCGCTTGAGCCCAGGAGTTGGAAGCTGCAGTGAGCTATGATGATGCCACTGCACTCTAGCCAGGGCAACAGAGCGAGACTCTGTCTCAAAAAGAAAAAAAAAAAGAAGTGTATCACATACGTATTTGTCTTCATCTTACATCTAGGCACAAACTGCACCAGGATTCAAAGACAGCAGCATGGTTTACAGTCCAGCAGAGATGAAAACAAAGGTGCTGCTGCGTATCCAGAAATAGAATAGATTTATAGGCTTCTGTTGGAGCCCAAAGGAGGAAAGGTGACGGGCCTAATTAAGACAAGGATGAGGGCAAACTCTGCCTTCTACTCAATTCTATCTAAGACCAACTCCGATTGATTCAAATGTGACGAAGAAGTATTCCTGTAACTTCTGTAATCATGACTGTCTTTTCTGTAGCCTTTTCATCCTTTTCTTCCCAACTCGTTCATCACGAAATGCCCCCATTTTTAATAGAAGATGAAAGTCTAGAAGAACCAATGCTAAATGTCTGTTTTTAAAAGGAATTTCTGATCTAAAAGAAGAAAGAATCTGTAAGAATCTCCAACCATCCACACAGGAGAAAAAAATAGTATGAAACATTAAATATTTAATGTTCGTAACAGTCTAACAATAGGTAAATATCAGGAGAAAAAGGGAAAGTTAATATTTTACAACCATTTGCCTGATGAATTCACACTTTACAGACCCTGACTCTCAAAATCCTTATGAAAGGGCCTGGTGTGGTGGCTCGCACCAGTAATCCTAGCACTTTAGAAGGCCAAGGTGGGAGGATCACTTGAGGCCAGGAGTTTGAGACCAAAGTGGGCAACATGGGGAAACCCCATCTCTGCAAAAAATAGGAAAATTAGCCAGGTGTGGTGGTGTACACCTGTAGTCCCAGCTACTTGGGAGGCTGGAGCAGGAGGATCTATTGAGCCCAGGAATTTGAGGCTGCAGTAAGTTATAATGATGCCACTGTACTCCAGCCTGGGCAACAAAGCAAGATCCTGTCTCAAAAAAAATAAATAAATAAAGGAAAAATTTTGACTACTGTCAGTGTCAACATGAGAAAAAAAAAAAAAGGAAAAAAACATGAAGATACTTTACAGTATTTTCCAGAGAAATAAATTTTGACACGTTCCCCCTGCAAGCAGAAAATGATAAGATGTAAGAATCTTGGTAATAAACCTTAAGATAAGACTTTACAATTTAAAAAGGAAATGTGTATGGAGTCATGTGTAGGTATGCCTAGGAGAACTTTGAGAGCACGCACACCAAAGAGTGAATGACCTTGGAGGCACGGGAAGTCTCTCGCTTCTTATTTTATGTGATTTTATAAATATATTATGTGTTTTTCTGGCATTTTTCAAATAAAAAAAGAAAACTAGCCAAGGCCAATATAAATGCTTTTATGTATGCATATTGCAGTGTAAGAGAAGGAAGTCCACTGTCAATGGATATGCTGATTTACATAACTGACACTTTATCCAGGGTTAGCAGGAAGTGCTATAGCACAGTGGTTAGAAATGGGGTTTCGGCAGGGCGGCGCGGTGGCTCATGCCTGTAATCCTAGCACTCTGGGAGGCCAAGATGGGAGGATCGCTTGAGCTCAGGAGCTTAAGACCAACCTGAGCAAGAGGAGACCTCTGTCTCTACCAAAAATAGAAAAACTTAGCAGGGCATGGTGGTGCGTGCCTATAGTCCCAGCTTCACGAGATGCTGAGGCAGGAGGATCGCTTGAGCCCAGGAGTTGGAAGCTGCAGTGAGCTATGATGATGCCACTGCACTCTAGCCAGGGCGACAGAGCAAGACTGTGTCTCAAAAAGAAAAAAAAAAAAAAAGAAGTGGGGTTTCTACATCAGATAAGTATAGAAATGATTAAAATAGAGACTAACTTGACTCTAAGCCTCATTCTTACCAGTCATGAAACTGAAAAAAATGTAAGCTGCCTTTTTAAACCTATTTTCCACCTGTAAAATGGGACTAATAATACCAGTCTTTCTGGTTTGTCATTAAGATTTTAGACATTAATATGCCTAGTACATATTAAGCCCTCAATTAAATACAATTATTGCTATGGGAGATGACAGTTTACAAAAGTGACCAGGTGATTGAGTCTACAATGTTAGCATTAAATTCCCCAAATGCAGACATAAAAGATAGGGAAAAACAAACTGAGACTGTAAGGAAAACCTGGATTTGATAATAAGGCAACCTAATTACTCAGATATTGATTGGGATAATAATCATACTAAATTTATATCCTGTTTCTAAAGATGTGTGCTTGCTCTTCCAGTTTCCTAAATAGTCAACAATCTCAAGAGACTGGTTCTTGAGACTTAACCATGTATGATTAAAAATAATAGATGATATTGAAAGCATCTGGTTCAGCAAATGCTCTTAGGATTGAAAAGTCAAGGAACTAATGTTGCTTTTTAAGATAATACAAACTGCCAAAAGGAATGCTGATTGAATTTCTACAAGGTAAACTGCTTAACACAGAGGAATGAGGAGTTATTTCTGAAAGAGTTAGAGGAGATTCAACTGAAATTTATCACAGTTAAGTACCAAACCAAGACAAGGAAAAAAAAATGTGATACGAATAAAAGTGGTTAAGCAGAGATGTTAAAAGCAAGCTGTTTGGACAGTTAGTGAAAATCTTTATACGTTTATATAATAAAAATCACATAAAATAAACAGAAGTAACAAGGTTAGTCTAAAAGCAAAATGATAGACAATGAACTTAAAATCTATAAAATATTTCAAATAATCCTAAACATCTTTTCTACAAATGTTAAACGTAGCCTCCTCATGCAAGAATAAATTTTTTTTAAAAGTAGGGTGGGGAGGGCAGGGATTTAACAATGGAGAGGTGTAGATTTGTCTTGCTGTCTCAGCAAATATTGTCATAAAGCAATTTTGCTTTCCAACTTTGTAAAAAGAGCATTTGAGCAGCATCCATGAACAGAAGAAATCATTGTGGGCAGAGAAGTAACATTGGCGCACTGGTCTCTTATTCCTTTGCCGCTGTTACAGGGGTCTGATCACATCCAAGACACACCTGCAAAGCTGGCCCAAGATATTGACAGAGTAGCCACCAACTTTGTGGTGAAATGCAGGGGACCCTTGCCTCCATCAACTAACTACAGAACAACTCTTTATCTTAGAGATAAACGAAGCCATGGCATTATTTCCAGAGCACCACGTGCACTACCTGGGAGGAGACAGAACACTCCAGATGTGTGGATTCTCTTGACCTTGATTTTCTCCTGCCGGCCCATTAGCACAGATTAGTTTACTGTTCACATTGCCCCCTAGACACTAGGCATAGACGGCACGAGCAAGTGGACTGTAACAGAAACAAGGCTTTGATGAGAATGGGAAGTGGGTTACGGGTAGGGCAGAGCAGAGGAATAGCACAGGGCAGCAGGCCAGAAAAAACAGGCTCTGATGTACATACAGCGTCCATATTTTCCAAACCAAAACTCCTGACACACAGTTTGACAAGTATGAGCATACTTATGGGAACAACAGGACAGAATATTTACAACCCAGGGTTGCCCTGGAAAAATCCAAGATACATAAACACCATGAAGGCATTGAAAGTGGGAAGGCTAACACAACCTACTTTAGAATTCCACAAGTGCTGGCCAGCACACGTGAAAGCCAGTTCATTAAGTCATCCTGGTCTCTATTTTTTTCAATCACAAACACATAACATGTTTTTGACACACTTAGGGTCTCTATTCCAAAGACATGCTGTAAGAATAGCAGGTGATATCTGAATGAAACAGATGTTTACAGTTGAGTTTAAGAAGCGTGTTATCAAGTCAGATTAGGCTATTTGCCCATCTTGCCAAACTCACCTGCCCAGGCCTTGCAAGAGTACTAAATTCACGCAGAGACTTTAATATAATATAAAAGATGAAATACTCTCAGAAAGCTTCTGGACTCTTGCACACAACTTTCAGGTTAGGATCCACAAGTTTTTCAGAAAGAAAGAAAATTAATCAATTCAAATTCGTGCCATTTTTTTTTTATTGTTTGTTGTTTATAGGGGTACAGATGTTTAGGTTATGTATGTTGCCCTTGCCCCCCCTTCCCCCCAAGTCCCAGTCCCAAGCGTGTCCATCTCTTGGAGGGTGTGCATTGCACCCTTTGTGTATGCACATATCCGTCCCCTCCTCCCCCTCACCCCTCCCTACCCGACATCCAATAGATGTTATTCTTATATGTACACTTATGTGTTGTTCAGTTACTACCAATTCGATGGTGAGTACATGTGGTGCTTGTTTTTCCATTCTTGGGATACATGAGTGGATTAGTAAAATGTGGTATATGTATACCATGGAGTACTATTCAGCTTTAAGAAACAATGGTGATATAGCACCTCTTGTATACTCCTGGATAGGGTTGGAACGCATTCTACTAAGTGCCACTTTTTTCTTGCTTACATCTGTTAATTACTTGCATGTGAGAGTCGTTTCTTATAAGACCCCCCTCAAAAATACTTCAGTGAAAGCTTCTTGTAGAAAGGAAAACAAAGGTCAGTAATCTAATATCCCCAAGCAACCCTACAACAACAAATCAGGGAGGGAAAAAAAGTGAAGAAATGCTCTGACTGGGAAAAAGATCTTCGTTTGTTTATTCTTTCAACAGTGAATAAAAGTTATGATTTTGTCAATAACTATAAATTGATAGTGCTCCCAATTTTTAAAGAATATATGAGGAGACCACGTAAAAGATCAGAACAACCTTTTTGTAAGGGCAAAGGCTTTTTAAGGACTGTAACTATATCAAATATGATATATCAAATTTGTCATGGCACCATACCAACTTGACATTTGGGAAAATGGCTCAGATTATCTAGTAAAGGGAAATCTCCTCTCTTTTAGGTGAGGAAACTGAGGCACAACAGCATGTCCAAGGTTACCGGTTAGCTGTAACTGGGTCAGGGCAAAACACCCTCTCCTACAGAGTTTATGGATGAGTTTACTCATCTGTAAAATGAGGGCGCCGAACTCAGAGGTCAATGCCAACCACAACATCCTGCAATTCTGTATTGATTGATTGCTTTGTAATCTACTTATTTGTATTTTGGCTCTTAGATAAAGGTAAGGCTGCCAGGTTTGACATATTTCTAGCCCTTAGAAAGCTGACCTGACAGTAAAGCCCTTCCAAAACATTTATAGAGACAATGTTCTGAACGATTTGCAGAATTTAATAAGGTGACATATTTTGAAGCACCGTGCAGTTACAGGCAGCCAACCTGAATGGATCCATGTGAGGGAGGTATTATTTTTTTTAATTTTCAAGATGTCACCGCCAAGGGAGACATATGCCAAATGGTAACATAGCCCTCTACTTTAAAAAAAATACTCTGAAAAAGGCATGAAGAGCAATAAAGAACTTGACACAACAAGAATGATGAAACATCAAAACCAGATATTAAGAATGAGAAAACATATTGATTAATTATTTGAAGTTTAAAGGTATCCAGTATCACTGCTTATACCTGCCCCCATGGCCATACAGAGATTTTCCAATATTTAATAACTGAGTATAAATCCTGGAAAGATAATCTAAAAACAGAGTATATAAATCAGAATATAAAATTGAAGTATATAAAAAATTCTCTATACTAGTTATAATGTTTTTTGTTTATCTTTACAATGGATTATTACCAGTATTTTATAGAGCACTAAGATAGAATTTATATAGTAAGAGAAAAAATAGCTAGGTGGCATAAATATTGAATTAATGAATGAATGACCAAATTGTTAAAAGCAAGAGTAGCCAATCTATTACTGTATAAGGAATGGTCCAGTCAGATGTAGTATACTTCACATATTATAGGTAAGATTCTTTTTGAGTCACAGTGTGCCTTTTTCATAATATATTTAGCAAAAGATCTACACGACCAAAATCATGATTGGAGGCAGTGGAGAAAGCAAAAGTACTTGAGAAAAATTGCTGGGCAGTCTGTCTGGTTGTCTGGTTACTTGACTGACTTCCCACACTGTCCGGTAACCAGGTTAACTTTCAGATCTCTAATGTATTTTCCCTACATCAATAGAAGTACATAAACTTTACAATTAAACAGACCTGTTTTTGAGCTCAGTGCTTATTAGCTTTTTGTTCTTGGACAAATTACTTAACTTCTCAGTGAGTGACTATTTCATTGTCTGAAAAATTGGAATAATAATGTCTGACTCGCTACATTTTAAATGATTAAATTAGATAGAATCCAAAAAGTAGCTAGCATGGTATGGCACACAGGATAAGAGGGGATAGTCATAGCAGTAGTAATAAGAATAGTGATGGTCCTTTTTTTCTCTATTGCGGCACGTTGTCATGAAATTAACACAGGTTTGGGGTTCAGAGAGTTTGAAGCTAGACTGTATGCTCAGTGATTGGATGACAAGAGAGTTTTGCTGGTTTCAACTTCTTCTTCTGTAAAATGAATACCATAACACCTGACTCTTATTGCTGTTACGAAAATTACATGAGATAATATACACTAGTGCTACACAGTGCCTAGCACAATGGGAGTGATAATAAAGAAATGTTAATTCCCAACACTCCTTGTCCCCACAACTCCCCTCTGATGCCTTTATTCATTTATTCACAAGCATGTACTGAGCCCTGGGCACTGTGCCCTGGAAATACAAAAGGAATAAGACTTTCCCTCCTGGTTTCAAGAAAGGGATGAAGGGAGAAAGACAAAGAAAGAGAGAGAGAGAGAGATTAAAAGATGTGGTGACAAATACTTTAAGAGAGATGTAAACCAGTACTTGAGAGCACATAAAAGGAAAGAATAAAGCTTTCTTTTAGAGTCTTTAAAAGATCTTAAAAATTAATTAGGCCATTTAACATCCACTAGCATGGCTATAACCAAAAACAAAAACAAAAAACCTGCAAATAACAAGTGTTGGCAAGGACGTGGAGAAATTGGAACCATCCTACATTGCTTATGGGAATTAGAAAAGGCGCAGCTGCTATGGAACACAATTTGGCAGTTCCTCAAAAAGTGAAACCTAGAATTAAGACCCAGCAATTCCACTCCTAGGTATATAGCCCAAAGAATTGAAATCAAGTGTTCAAACAAAAACGTGTACACACACATACACAAAAAAACTTGTACACAAATGTTCATAGCAGCACTATTCACAATTGCCAAAATGTGGAAACAACCCAAGTGTCCATGAATGGATCGGCGGATACACAAAAGGTGGACTATCCATACAACAGAATACTATTCAGCCATAAAAAGGAAGGGAGTACTGAGGCATGCTAAAACACGAATGAGCATTGAAAACACTGCCTTAAATGAAAGAAGCCAGTCCTAAAAGACCATGTCTTGTGTGATTCCATTCATGTAAAATGCCCGGAATAGGCAACTCTACAGAGACAGAAAGTACAGTGGTGGTTGACTGAAGCTGAGGGAGATAGGGGGTAGGGGAGGGGTGGTGACAGCTGAAGGTACAGGGTTTCTCTCTGTGGTAATGAAAATATTCGAAAATTGTGTCAATGATTGCACACATACCCATTAAATTACAGGCTTTAAAAGGGTGAATTATAAGGTGTATGAATTTTATCTAAATAAAGCTGTCTTTTCAAAAAAAACCAAAGAAGCTAAAAATTAAAAAAAAATAAAAAAAATCAATGTCCCAGGAGCTTAGCCAAACTTCTGCTGGATCCAGTATAGATTGTGACCATAGGTGACCACTCCAACGCTGAAGTTGAAAAAGACAAAACAAAACCCAAACTGGGAGTGCGTCAGGCAAAGAAGGAAAGGGTGGACAACCATGTCCAAAGCCCAGGAGGCAGCGAATGGCTTTCACGTCTTCTGAGACATGGAGACGTCGAGAGGGAGCTGGAATATGAGGAACGTGTCAGAACAGGACTGGATACTGGCCACTGCGGAGTTTGGAATAGTGGACCCAGGATATGGGTGCAGCCTGGAAAGTGGCTTCAGAGAGACTGTCACACACAGGACATGCGGGTGGGCAAAGTACATAATCTTTCTTAAGCAACCATTCTCTGTAAAATGGAAGTAAACATTATACCCACCTCACAAGATACTTTGAGGATTTAATGGAGCAATGTAGGTAAGGCAGATGACACCGAGCCTGGCAAATGGCACACGGTCAATAAATACTAGCTCCTTGAGCCTGCTGGAAGCCAAGAGAGTTGAAAATGAGAGATTTCCAGTTACCAACAAAATGTTATAGCAGATGATAAAGGTTTCAAGCTTTTTGAACTTTTGAGTAATTTATACACATTACCACTAATTTAATTTCCACTGATCCATCAAGACTTACACACGGTTTCTAAAAAACCTCTAGAGAATTATGGTAAATGTCTCCTAGACTAATGATACTGATCTGGCCTCAGTAGCTTCAACTTAGCCATAAAAATAACAAGTTCCTAGTGCTATGATAGTCTAATTAAATATCCCAAACTTCATTCCAGGTATACACAGTCCAATATTGCCA
>RJWJ010001864.1:31978-115494 GCA_004363605.1 Indri indri | reverse complement strand
TGGATTATTTTCTTAATAAGCACCTGGATTCGGTTAGCTAGAATTTTGTTGAGAATTTTTGCATCTATATTCATAAGGGATATTGGTCTGTAGTTTTCCTTTTTTGTTGCATCCTTTCCTGGTTTTGGTATCAGGGTTATGTTGGCTTCATAAAATGTGTTGGGGAGGAATCCATCCTTCTCGATGTTGTGGAATAATTTCTGCAGGATAGGCACCAGTTCTTCTTTGTAGGTGTGGTAAAATTCGGGTGTGAAACCATCTGGTCCGGGACTTTTCCTTTTTGGAATGTTTTTTATTGCTGTTTTAATTTCAGTCCTTGATATTGGTCTGTTCAAGAATTCTATTTCTTCCTAGTTGAGCCTAGGGAGGCTGTGTGTTTCTAAAAATTTGTCCATTTCCTCCACATTTTCCAGTTTGTGTGCATAAAGGTTTTTGTAATATTCATAAATTATATCTTGAATCTCCACAGCAGTTGTAATTTCTCCTTTTTTGTTGACATCCCAATTTCTTGATGGACCTTGAGCTCTTATTTGGAACTTCTACCTGGGAAATGCTGTTGTCACTTACTATTCATAGTGGTAAAATATCCGTTTTAATTTGAGATGCTCATCTTTTTAAGCAATCGACCTTGGGAACAAAACGTGAATAAAAAGAAAAGTGAATGGTGGGAGGACAGGGGTCAAAGCCCCATCACGCTTACAGTCAACTGGGCAGACGGTGGTGTTAATAGAAATAATGCATTAGGAGAAGGAGTAGACCTGGAGGAGAAGAAACAATAGGCTGCCGTGAATTCCATTTGGTCAACTGGACATTGAGAGGCATCTTTTATGTTCAGGTGAAGATGTTCCCCAGGGAGTTGGTTAAATGGATCTGGAGCTCAGAGGAGAATTTCGGAATAGAGATTTGTAAAACATAAGAGAATTGGTGGTAGTTGAAGCCACAAACTAGACCTCAAGTATACATTGCCCTTCTTTAATGATATATCAGATTGGATCAAAATCAAATTCTTTAAACAATATTTATTCCCTCAATCAGCAAATAGAAACTGAGCATCTTCTAGTGCAAGGACTTAAGTGTGAAGCTTGGATAGAACTACGGAGTAGAACTGTGAATAAGACAGCATTCATTCTCAAGACGTGTATTCTACCTGGGGATTCAGATGTTAAACTGGTTGCACAATATATTCTTTAATTATATTTGGGATTAGGACCACCAAGAAGAGATACAGAACTTTTAATGAAGAAACAGAACTAGTTCAATAGCAACCTAGAGGGTTTCATGTAGGATTCTCTGAGAAGCTACTTTGAGCTAAGTTTTAAAAGTGAATTAACCAGGCAAAGAGAGGAAAAGAGCATTCCAGGTAGAAAGGGTATTTATGTACAAAGGGCCTGAGGCAGAAAAGATGATGGACTACTCCAGGATATGAAAACAAGTTAGTGGGACAAGCAGAAATGTATGTAAATATGCCAACTTATTAAGTTGAAATACAGAATACTGTATTTGGGCAAATATTAAGTAAATATGATCATAATATAGAAATATGGACTCCATACCATCTGAGGTTTTAGGCCTCTTGTTTAGAACTCAAACCCCATTTGGTAGAAAAACAAACAAACAGAGAAAGCACAAGTATAGTTTGAAGACAGAACCAATTAATACAAGAATAACTTTATTGAATGCCATAGAACTTCCTACGGCTCTGCAATAGCATGTTCCTCATAGAGTAGTCAGAAATTAACCTCTGAGATAGACTTCAGCATCATAGCTAGATGACAACATAAACATACTAATAACATAAGAATATGTTATTTTCATAAGCATTTAACTGTGAAATGTCCTCAAAGCACTCAAGATTTGGGAATAAAAAAGATCAACGGTGCTTTCCTATTCTGATCCAGAAGGAGGTTATTCATTCATTCGGGGTCCTTTAGCCACCTGGCTCCCCTCTGTTATCAATATCTAACTTCTAATGGGACCTGGCTATGCCATATATAAGCTATCACCTATAGCAACTTCACTTCCATAAAAACCAAGCCCCAAGATAAGAATTGTACAATTCCAACCAGAATAATTATGAATAACTGCAACAAATATTTCCATTTCTCTCACTTCCAGGAGTATTTCAGGCTATGTTTTCTGAATCATTGCTCATTACTCAAGTCTCGGCTTGCCTATGTACATTTAACCCACTCAAGCCAAAGGTGATAGCAGTTATACATCCAGAAAGAGCTTAAGCACAGTTGAGGACATTCAAAATAGCTTTATGGACGAGGCAAACATTATCTGAGACATTGTGTCATGCCCTACAGTTTTTGGAAACTTCCATGAGACCTTTCATTGCACCAAATGCTTCACAAAGGACATCGCTGTAGCATCTCCACCTCCTCATGATTTCATGTATAAAAGCTACCGCTCTCTCCCACACTGCACCACAGGGCTATGTGGGGACCCACTAAAGACCTTCATCGGGTCTTGTTCCAACAAGTCACGGCCCCAGAAGAGAGAAGCGTGCAAGCTTGTTCCTTTCAGATCAAAACCCAAATCCAGAGCTTCTCCACAATATCATAAAAGTAAGACCATCACATTTGTGGAAAAAAAGCAGAGCGTATTATAATGGGATCATTAAGATCAACCCTGAAGTATGTTCACAAATATCATGACAGCGTTGTGGATACTAATTGCTATCTAAAAACACCACTCCAATCTAAGTGCTAGTATTAGACACGGGTGCATTCTATCCAATATTTTTGGGCCCATAATTGAAAGCATTATTAAAAATTTACTGAAAAAGATACTGGAAATATCATGAAGGACAAAAGGTGTGTTTGAAGCTCCAGTCATTGTCGATGATGTCACATCAAGTGACAAGCACAGGGGTCTAGACAGGAGAGAATGGATTGGAAGGCAATGGTGCAGAGAGCTTTTTTTTACGTGAATACCAAGCCCAGGGCTGCCTGACTTTAAGCTCCACCAACCACACTGTGATGAGGCATTGGTGGTCCCATGCACTTCCCATCTAAGAAATGTACCTACGGTCTACATCTTATGAATATTTGATCCAGCTACAAATTTAAAAAAAAATCACCAGTCTCTGAATTATTTAATTGTTTTTGCCAAAGTCCTAAATTATTTTTCCTGTAATAAAATGCACTGGGTGGGAAACAAGAGTCCAAAGAGGCAAATACCAATTCGAGTTCCTGAAAGCTGAGGTCCAAGCCACGCTGATTTTCTTTACGACATAAATAGTCAACTTGGCTGATAGCAGCAGAGACTTGGGTCAATACTGTCATTCTCGCCTGCCAGCGCTGCAGACATCATGCCTTCTCCCCTGAATTAACTTGACCACAGGCTATTTCTTGTAGGGTATAATGAAGAAATTGGACAAAGTTCCTGCAAGAGATATAATGTTGACATGAATTCCTGAAAACACATAAACAAGCCTTGAAGACAAGAAAGGTCATGGTGAAAGAAGTAAATTTCCTTCCTTTAATATTTATGGGAAGAAAAGAATTCTAATCTGGGAAGTGACTTATGAGCAGTAATAATAGGTCAGGGACAGAATACTACCATAGGGACCAGGCAGGTAACTAATCTTTGGAAAAGGACTGCAGAGAGATGCCATAGGTGCTGGACTCTGTGCATGTGTACATGCACGTGTACATATGTGTGTGCATGCATGTGTAAGCACATATGGGTGGGTGTATGCATGTGTAAGCGTGTATGTGCACACATGCTAAAATAGTGATATGAGAACATTATAATTAAAAGAATTTGTTATATGTTGAAAGTTCACAGTAGGGTAGCAGATTTAACACTAGAGAAAGATAGGGCCCAAAAAAGATTAAAAAAAAAAAAACGAAACAGCTAGCAGTTATGTCCATGGTAGTTAAAGGGTACGTTGACAAGGAAAACCCTCAGAGAACGATAAAATTCATCTTGATATCCAAAGAATGGATGCTGTGCCAAATATACTTTGAAATGGTCCCCATGATTCTACATCCTGGCATTTCATGCCCTTACGTCATTCCCTTCTGTTGAGTGTGGGTGTGACTGTGAGCTGCTTCTAACCAATGGAATCTGGCAAGAGTGATGGATGTCCTGAATCCACATATGTGATTGCATTGCATAAGATCGCAATGCCTGTCTTGCAAGGAGACTCTCTCTCCTGCCGGCTTCACAGAAGCAAGCAGCCCACTGGGAAGGCCCACATGGTGAGGAAGGGAGGGCAGCACCCAGGTGACAGGCAGCAAGAATGTGCCTCAGTCCAGCAGCCTGCAAGGAGCTGAGTGCTGGAAGTGGACTCTTCCCTGGTTAAGTATCAGATGAGTCCACAGCCTTGGCTAACACCTTGAGAGCAGCCTCCTGAGACCCTGAAGCAGAGGACCCGGCCAAGCTGTGCCCAGACTCCTGGTCTACAGGAACTGTGACATCATAAATCTGCGTTGCTATAAGTGGCTAAGTTTGTAACAATATTATTACATAGTAATTAATAAATAACTAATACATTAATAGATGCTAAGGGCTTTGATGAGGTTCTTTTGTTCCTAAGGGTTCTTCCTTTATACAATGTGCTCACCAGTCACATGTGCTACAAAAACATCTAAAGTAATTTACAAGGAAGTTACAGAAGACCAAATGTTATGTCAAGATATCATTGAGCAGAACAATGTGATACATAGAAGAAACTATAGCACTGTACCTGTGGATCTCCATTCAAGGAGAATGAATTCTGAATTTCTAAAGAGGTATAATACTAACATTCCATATTCTGTGGAACATGAAAGAGAGGATAGACGTGCTTGTGAATGGCAGTAATTAGCCTGTGGTATATTATTGATAGAAGAAACTTTGGAGGCAGACAGATCCAGGCTCAAAACTCAGCTTTGCTCTTTATAAGCTTGGACAATATATTAAGTCTCAATTTACTCATCTGAACAATTGAAACAACCAGACCAACACCAAACAGGGTTGAGAGGATGAATAAGATACCTAACTTGGACACAGAAGATAGTAAGTACTCAATAAATACTAATTCTCTTCCCCTTTCCTTATGCCGTAAGAATAGTGCATCTTAGATTTCAGAAGAGAATTTTTAAAAAGAAAAAGATCAGGGGAAGTACAACACTAAAAGGAAAAGTGGCCCAGGAAGTATTGGAGGCACTAAAAATGAAAATCTGATTATATAATTATGAATAATATTAACAAAGAGGAAACAGCCTAAGAAATCACAGTAGCTGCTTAGCATGTCCTTAAATAAGTTCAGTTTTTTCAAAAGCACGTGAATGAAAAGGAAAGGACAATTACAAAACAAAGATTCAGAGGAGGAGTAGGAAGAGGACACAAGGAACTCACCACAAGAAGAGAACACAGGCCGGGCGCGGTGGCTCACACCTGTAATCCTAGCACTCTGGGAGGCCGAGGCAGGCGGATTGTTTGAGCTCAGGAGTTCGAGACGAACCTGAGCAAGAGTGAGACCCCATCTCTACTAAAAATAGAAAGAAATTAGCCAAACAACTAAAAATAGAAAAAATTAGCCGGGCATGCTGGCACGTGCCTGTAGTCCTAGCTACCTGGGAGGCTGAGGCAGGAGGATCCCTTGAGCCCAGGAGTTTGAGGTTACTGTGAGCTAGGCTGACGCCAAAGCACTCTAGCCAGGGCAAGACAATGAGACTCTGTCTAAAAAAAAAAAAAAGAAGAGAACACAAAGGCCAAGGCCGGAAGTGAATTTAGCCTGGTGAAAAATGCAAAGGCAGAAATGTATTTATTGTGCTGTGTTTGAAATAAAAGAGGTGAAAAATAAAAAGGATAATGTCTTTGTTTGGCAAAGGTGGTATGATATTATCAGGCGGTACAAAACAAACCGCTTCACCAAGGAGGTGACCATCAAACAGGAAAAAGAAGAAGAAATATAATTAAGACACAACCAAAGAGTAAGACTGTGGAGATGATGGGCAAATTGCATCAAGGCTCAGATAATTACTCCCAGGAGAATGAGTCAGCAAATACAACTGGAGAATCACTGTCAGTAATTTTTGAAAAATCCCGTAGAACCAGAGAGGCCAAAAAACTAAATAAGCAAAAATTTTAATTTTTAAATAGTAAATACTTCCTAATAAATCTTGATAGTGATACCCAACTAAATTCCCTAATGGATAACTAAATAGATGTTTGTAAGCACTTTGAGAGACAAATGATTATTACTAGGAACCAAAATGGGTTCACTAAAGAAGATGTTAGGCCAAAGAAAGCTCACTTATTTCCTAAGAAAGTGACTGAATTAGTTAACTAGAAGACGCTGATCTGGAAATGAGAAATGAATAAATTGTTTTATATTTAGCCTAGAGTAAAGGACTCTAGGGAAGTGCTGTCTTCAGGTGTTTCAAAGACTGTCATAGGGGGTTAAAATCATTGAACATTGCTCAATGCAGCCTTAAAATCTCAGCTTAGGGCACTCTTGAGGAAACCTCTCTGATCGTTCAGGTTTAGAGTTGATACCCTTCCTATGTGTTGCAACATCTACCTCTCAGGTAGAATGTAAGATCCACAGGCAAGGACCAAGTCTATCTTTTTTATTGTTTTATCCTCAGGGTCTAACACCACCCCCCATACATGCACTGTGTTCTATAAATACTTGCCGGTGGAATGAATGGGTATAAAAAGGAATAAAAAGTATTCATATGTTACAGACATAGAGTTTTTATCTCAGTATCAGAAAAAACTTTCTTACAATTGGGAATCTTTAGGATTCCTTCAGAAGTCGTAAATTAGTTCCTCATTCTGAAAGTATTCAAGAAGAACCCGAAAACCAGATTGTCCGTATGGTATTTCGTACACTGGAATGGAAATTCAATTAGGTAACCTCTAATCTTCCTCTGTCTCTACTCTAGACTCAAAGCCACCCTTTACTATCAGATGGGATCAGTTCTCACAAAAAATAAAAACCTGCAGCCCCAAAATTCCAGAGACAAAATATTAATAGTCACGCTAAACAGTGAGCTCCTGAAAGCTGATTTTATTCTCTTGACATCTCCTATCTTGCCTGGAACAGGGCTTTGTGACAGCTGACAATTAATAAATGTTGATAAATAAATAGCTATGATAAATGTAGATTGTTTCTGAAGTGAAAAGAACAATAAACTAAAAATGTTTGTACCCCATAATATTCTGAAATTTAAAAATAAAAAAAGAATTCAACATATTTTCCAAATATTTTTATAATAAGTATATACTTAATATTAGAAAAAGACTCTTCTATTACTTATTATTTATATCATGAGCATGGTCTAATGTAATTCAAAAGTCTTTGGAAAAATTTAATGTCTACATAACATCCATTCAAGTAATATGCTATAATTTATGCAGCCATTTTTCTATTATTGGTCATCGAATTTATTTCAAAATTCTTACTAATGTAAATAATCCAGCAATGAAAAATAAATAATTAATTAATTAATTAATTTTAAAAAGGAAGATCCCACATTTCCCTAAAAGGCAGAAACACCTATCTTTCTCTCCTTTTCCACATGTCAGAATAGACAATAGAGAAGAAAAAGACCCCAAGTTTGGGAGGAGAGGGCCTCAATAAAAAGCATGAACTTACAAAAAAAAAAAAAAAGAACAATAAAGACATTCAGTCCAACCACCCTGTTTCACAGAAAGAAGGATAGTCCCAAAGGTTGAGGTGACTCCTCAAAAGTCATCATGTTATTTGGGGACAGAGCCCAGACACAGTTTACTGCTGTTTTCACCAGTCTAGGTTGCCTTGAGGGCTCTTTGCAGAAACAATTGAAGGCAAGAAATCCTGGGTCTCAGGACAAATAGGCCATTTTGGGATATTACAAGCATCTACAGTCAAAAACCATTGAATCCAGTCATCACGGTAGCCAGCTCCAAGAGGGATGGTGGCCAGGAAAAGAAAAGACAGCACGAAGTACCAAAAGAAAAGCAAATTACCTTTCATTTCATTCACTGAATATTAATCATTGCATTTCCTAAAGTAAATTATAGAAAGAAAAAATAATAATAACAATGACATTATATTTTAAGACTTTATGGCAGCATGTAACCCAAGAATGTAGCCCTACTTGTTCTTAAAGTGCTGAGCTAACTAATTAAAATTTATTTTCTGTGATTCCACAATGTAAAGAAAAGTGGACAAATAACTGACATTTGGGTTACGTTGGTCAAATAAAAATGCAGGGCCGGGCGCGGTGGCTCACGCCTGTAATCCTAGCACTCTGGGAGGCTGAGGCAGGCGGATTGTTTGAGCTCAGGAGTTCAAGACCAACCTGAGCAAGAGCGAGACCCCGTCTCTACTATATAAAAAATAGAAAGAAATTATCTGGACAACTAAAAATGTATAGAAAAAATTAGCCGGGCATGGTGCATGCCTGTAGTCCCAGCTACTCGGGAGGCTGAGGCAGTAGGATCGCTTGAGCCCAGGAGTTTGAGGTTGTTGTGAGCTAGGCTAATGCCACGGCACTCACTCTAGCCAGGGCAACAGAGTGAGACTCTGTCTCAAAAAAAAAAAAAAAAAAAAAAAGAATGCAAGGCAGATGGGATTAAAGGAGACTTTTGGCCTGGTTCTCTGCATTTATTTTATATACATATATATATATATATATATATTTGCATTACATATGTGGTATCCAAGATGACAGTGAATTTGTAAGGCCTTTATTATTTCTATTTGTGGTTTATATTAATCTAAATCACCACAAAATTGTGAAATCACCAAGACTTTGTGCTCTGTAGCTACGGTCCACAGGTCCAGAATCAACAGGACAGCTTTAGCCAGCAACATTTGCTAAGATGACAGCTGCCGTGTTTTCTTTTGTTGAACTATTTGATGAAATAACAAGTAAACTGCTGCGTTTGTTCGTTCAAAGGATATTCAGAGAGTGCCCATTGCATGGCGGCCACTTTGATGACACACATTGCAAAGTAAATCCCCCTACCCCCACCATGAAGGAGACCAGAACCAAGTGCCAGGGACTGTGGTCATTGCTTCATTAGAGATATGCCTGGTTTTATAGGAGTCCAGACAAGAGGGAACCGTGCTTGCCAGAGGAAATAATGCTAGAGGGGAATCTTGAAGTAAAATAGAAGTTAGCTGGCTAGACAAGGGGTCCGCGCGATTCACATGGAAGGAATGGCATTTGCAAAGGCAGAGGCAGGGCAGGAACTGGTAAGAGTCTTGTGTGGCCAAAGTCTGTGGCTCATGTAAAAGAGGGGCTTTAACTACAGTGGTCATTTGGGTTTGAACGGGGACAGAGGTCAAGGACTTCTCTCTCCTCTTCATCCTAGCTGTCACTGCCTTGTCTCCGGCTCTCATCGACACTCTCTGGAGCTCTTACAATAACTTCCTGACTGTGCTCCCTCTTGCCAATCTTCCTTTCCACTTTGCAATTTATCCTCCACACTTCAAGAGATTTAACTTCCAAGAATACAAATCTGATCATTCCATTCTCCAATTTCATCTTTGCCTATGAGATAAAGTCCAAATTTCTTAGTGCAGAGCATAAACACCTTCCCACATGGCCCATTGCCTTTCTAACTTGATCTCCTGACTCCTTCCAGGTCACGACTTAACATGCGGGGCTGTCACCTGTAAGCACTCAACAAACCCTGACACGTGTGTCCCTCACACCTCTGATCTTTGTACATAGCATTTCCTGGAATGCCTGGAATGCCTTTTCATGGAGAGACATCCAACTCACCTCCAATAAAGCCTAGTCCCACCTGTCTACAAGTTCTTCCTCCACCTTCCCATAGTCCTTTGCATAAATCTCTACTATATCAATTTGCATATTGAGTTGGGTCTCTTTCTGTGTAACTTCCCCCATCTCAGTTTTCCTCATATCTCAGTTTTCTTTGATTTACTGACACCCTTCAGAATTATTCTGTGCCTGGCAAACAACAGGTGCTTGAAGTTTGTTGAATGAATCAATGAACCACTATTTACTCATATTATAATTGAAAACCCTCCATAGTTTGGCTTTTTATTTAACCTATCATCACAGTATATCTGAACGTAGAAAACACGTTTCATCCCTCCCCTTTGATTTACACCCCTTGCAGACACTGCATCACCTGTCAACTACCTATTTATTCCAAACCAAGGTCTCCAAAAGCAAGAGACAGGCCTTCGATGCTGAGGATTTAAATGGTGTGAAACACCCTACTAGTAAACGATTACAAGCACCTTCATTAGGAATAACCTGCACATGTTTTAACATTGGATGAAATTTGAGTGTAAAAATGAAAGTAATTTGAAAGCCCAGAGCACAATGTTTCCACAAACACAAAAAGGTGCTTTGAGAAAAACGCCTAAAAGTCAGTTCTTCCTGCCCTGCCCTGCCCTGGGATAAACTGATATATGCAAAAGGAAAACCATGAGGAGTCTGTACACTGCTGTCCCCCAGGAAGAGGGGAAGGGACATTTGTCCATTTTGCGAAGGATCAGCAGGAAGAGGCCACACTGGACTTCTGCTTATTCCTGTTCCTTCATGTCAACTGGCTCAGACTCTCTCGATTGTCCAAGAGAACAGATGTTAGGGAAGGGGAGTATTTATATGCGACTCCTGTTACAAAATTTAATTCTGAAGTTCAAACCCTAATCTCACAGCTCTTTCTCAGAGGGTGGAAAAATACTTTGAGCCATTGATGGTCCGAAAGACTGAGTGGCTTCTGTAAAAGGTAAATTGAATATTGTAGAAGGAAAAAAAAAATATATATATATATATATATGAAGTGGAAATTAATGTACTATTTGAAGGTAATCAGCCTCTCCCCAATTATTTCGTGGTCATGGATTTTGTGTTGATGCTGGTTAATTAGCCAAATATGAATTATATATGTATATTTTAAGTAAGTGCACATGCATATTAAAGGGTTTTTCCCTTTATTTCATTATGAAGCAAATCATTTGATGTGGCTCTGCATAAAGCTCTAATATACATCAAAAAGCAATCAACAAACTCTTTGAGTACATCAAGCAGGATAATTTAGATGGTTTTTAATCATGATTATGAAAATATAATTAGGTGGTTTCATGTTTGTTGCTGAGTACATGTAAGGGAAAGTGATTCTCCAAATAGAAAATGTGGGCAATATTACACAGAAACCACAAGAGACTCGTGTGCATGAGGCGCAAGTATGCGCTCGCGCGCACGCGCGCGCACACACACACACACACACACACACACACACACACACAGAAACCACTGGCCCCTTTCTTCAACACATAAGCAGCTGTCATATTTAAAAAGCATATTATTTCCTTCAAGATGTCAAAGAAATCTCATTTAATGAAATGATTATATAGAAGTAGGTTTGAAAAATGCCTCCCTTTAATGTCATCATAAACTTTAGCTGTTGTCCACAATTTAAAACAAACCCTCCCTGCCATGGCCCCTCCAGAAAAAGACAGGGAAGCTCATCAGTGCTGCAGCAGCTCATGTGTCATTAGTGACCACTGGGAGCTAGCACAGTCATGGATCTGCACAGCTAAATGATTGTGCACTCATGGCCTTTTCTAATCCATTTGAAATAAACCTGATATTTATCTATCTCCAATCACCAGTTTAGGAGTCGAAAGGATCTGCGAGTTCTCATGCAGGAGGATGAATCACACACAAGCAAACTGCTGTCTCATGCCAGACTATCCAGGCATCCTCCACCACAGCCAGGAGAAATGACAAGAGAGACTCCATTCCCCCCCATCCCTGGTGGTCTCCCTTGCCCCAGAGTTCCCTGGTGGACTCTCCCAAGCCACATTTTGTTTTTCCCCTGTGCACACAGAGTTGATTACTGGCCCTGTGAGAAAAATCCAGCCTTCCTAGTCCACCTCGGAAATCGCGTACAAGAGCCTGGGTTGCGCTTGGAAGTAATTCGGTCACCAGCAAGCTGGCCCCTTTTGTTGGGAAATTCAAAGAGCTGCAGCACCATGACTTTAATGAAGCCACAATTAGAGTGGCTTTTTTACAGCACCATGTGTAATCTGTTTTACCACAGAAATACAAAGTTGCTGTCTGTGCACACAATTTTAGCATTTCTGGTTTTTATGCCATCTTACTTACAAGAAACTCCCAGCTGTTATAATTTGTCTCATCCATAGCTCTCTTGTAAAACCAGCCTTTGTTCCTTTTTCTCAGTGCCAGGGACTTGCTGGGTTTCACCTGATGTGATTTGTCCAGGCATTAATAATGCATCTTCAAGATGCAAGATGCATGAATTCCTTTAGTAACAGATCTGCTGGCAGAGGGCTGTATTGTATTGTACAGCTTCACTGCAAAAAGGGGAAGACAAGGGGACAAAGGGAAGGTCATCAGCCTCCGGAGTGAGGGCGCTGGTCGTTTCCGAAGGTCATTCCACCAGCTCACGGGAAAGGCAAGGGCATGCTGAAGATAATGAGTATTAGACCAACGATTCCTTTAAGGAAAAAAAATAGCTTTTGCCAAATCTGCAACGTGTCCCTGTAGATTAAAGTGAATTGCACACACAGATGACAGATCAGGAAGTCCAGGGCATCTTGCTATCCTCTTATCTTACTTGGTATCAATGGATATTTCCTCTTCATGGGCCCTTATTCTCCCTTTGGACCTTGGTGCACTCTCCAGCGACTTTCTCAGTGGCCTCAATGTGATCGTTGTTATTGTTATCCATATGCATTTTTTATCATCTTGCATTTGTGAAGAGCTTGTATTTTCAAGTGGCTTTATAATAATTAATAAGTTATTTCTCATAATTATCCTGAAAAGTAGGGCAGAGTTCTTTTCTCGATGCTCTTTTCTCCAGAGAAAAAGTGCAGAGAGGTCACAATGGGAGAAGTTCACAGGGAGAATGCATTTCGGAGTTGGAATCAGGACACGTGTACAGGGCAACCCTACCTCCTAAACCAAATGGCCACCTCTGGAATGGCAACGTGAACAACTGAAGGCATCACACAGACCCCCATCAGACATGATCTGGTTGCTTAGTGGACACATTCATAAACCCTGCAGGAAGATAATTCCTGCTTCCAATGACTGGGTTTTGAACTCAGGTTACCACCATAAATACCACCCGGCTCCAATGTCATAGATTTTCTTAAGAAACTATGAATGTACTATATAATGTTGACGTCAAAAGGTTCAGCCATGGAAACAGTAGCTTGTGCAGATGATCATTGAACTTCCAGGTGCTATGAGGACTCCTGATGAGATTTGTCGACCTACGACCCAACCGCAGTCTCCATATGGTCCTTGCGGTGGGTTCACCTGTCTCCTACTTCCATTCTCACCACTGCCCACCTCCCACCCCACCTCCTAAAAAAAATTTCATTTAATCAATAACATTTGCTTTCAGGGCAGCTCTCCTTTACTGCCGTTCCATCTCTGTCTGAGTTACCATAGCAACTCTCTCAGAGCAGTGTGATACCCAGTTTATACAGTTCAGACTTGTCACGTGACTGACTACCTGCTTCTACTTTAATCATTGCTGGAGGGAACAGTCAAAAAGTGGCTGCTTCCTGCTTCCTGTTGCAGCCCACCAAACTGCCGTCACGCTTTACATTTCCTCCCTCAACCTGGAAAACACGTGTTTATTGTGCTGAATTCCAAAGCAGAAAAGAGGGAAGGCTGCAGGGGTGGGTGAGAGTACCCAGACTGCTAGAATTAGCAGAGCCTTCTGGGCCCTACAGCCAAATTCTTCTTTTTCCCTGTAGAGAGGCTCTTGGGTTTAGCAGGCCCCCTTTCTAAGACCTTAATCTTAGAGAAAAAGATGTGTCTGACCTCACCCTAGCCTGAGATCCATCTTCCAGTGGCCCCGTGACCTCCGAACAGTCGTCTCCATTCATGTAGGCATTTTGTGGGCCCCCTGTCAGGCAAGGCCAGGAACTTGGGACTCTCGGGAGCCTCCCTTGTTGCAGCTTTGAGGGGTCCGTTTAAATCACATTATAAACCTAATGAAACACAGCTAATGAAGCACAGATGTCCTATCAGATTTGGAGCTCTGAGTCCCCGTAAAAGCCCAGTAAAAATAAATGAAAGGAGCCTTGTATCCATGGAAATGGGCAGCTCACATGCTAATCCTTCCCCCTAACCCATTTATGAGTTCATTACCATTTATAATTCCAGGGCTTCTGAAAGCATTTGTGGCTTCTGGGTCAGTCATTTCCTGGAAACTCATGGTGGGCTGGGCTTGAACCCCGTCGGCTTGGCCCCTTGCTCAGAGACGTGGCAGAGGGGCAGGGGTGCGTGGTTATCAGTTGCACAAGCTCCTGGTTACCTTTTTTCTTTTGGAGATGCTGGGATGAATCTAGAGTCCTGTGTCCTCCTGGGGCCTACAGAAGACCCTCTAGGACCAGATGCCTATGTCTTTTGGGAACAGCAACAGGGAAGTTGATCAGGAGTGATCTGATACCAAAGAGCTCTTCTGTCACAGTGTCGAGTACGACCCACATCACTCCTCCTTTAGATTAAGGCAACATTCCCACATCAAATGGACGTGATTGCAGCTACTATACAACAGTTATTACGATTTGACAAGGTCATGAGGAAAGTGACAGAAGGGGGATAATTTTATTGGGAAACAGAGTTAGGCTGAACCCAGAGTTTGAGGCCCTCCCTGGAGTAACAGGAGCAGGCCTGGGAAGCTCCCTGAGGGCACTGGCTGCCCAGTGGTAGGGGCCCAAGAGAGGACACGCCACAAAGAGAAGAAAAGGAGCATAGAGCATCTTCAGAAACACAACTTGCCTCCCTCACGGGCTCAGCTTGATGAGAATAACTAAGTGGCTTCTTTGGGGTATAGGACAAGGTATAATGGAAACTCTGCCCATCAGAGGCTCGTTTCCTCTTGCGGTTTCCATTCCCTTTCTTAGGTATTTGTTTGTAGAGATCAGCAGCTTGTATTGGAGCCAAAGTGGTTCTCTCAAGGAGATTCTTCGGGGACAAATCTCTACATGTTTTATTTTTGAGATATAATTTTGAATTCTTAAATTTTCGAAGATGTCTTCTGAAGAGAAGAGTACATGTTCTCAATTTAAAAGTAAACATCTGAGTGTCAATAATACCTTGCCTTATAGTTCCCACTTCAAATAACTGACTGTATTCTGTCACTTCGTTGGCCCCAGATACTGGGGATGAGAAATGATACAGATGAGGAAACTGAGGCACAAGGCAATACAGAGACTTTCCCGGGGCCATGCATTAGTATGAGCAATAGGATGGAGGCTCCTAACAAGACATTTCAGACCCCAAGTGAGAAAGCTATAAGCCCCAGACATTTTTCCAAAACGGTCAGTTTTGTCCATCTTAATGGCTGAAAAATGAAAGCTTTGTAAAAATGGTCCAAGAAATTAAAGCTTAGGCTCGTGATTATTACAGTGATTTGTCAGCGGTGGTGTATGATTTGGGCAGAGTCCCAGCTGTATTAACAAGAGGATAAAAGTGCAGTTCATTTGTCATCTACCTAATACAGATATCCTTGCCTCACCAAAGGAAGAGATAAAAACAAGTGATATAGCATCACTGATGGGGCAACATAAGCGACTTCAAGGAAAATGATTTAATCCTTTCACTGCCTGCTAACGCAGAGAGATTTTTACCATTGATTTATGTGAACAACTGTCTGAACTGTCAGAAATAGAAACAACCCTGACCGAAAAAAAAAAAAATGGAAAACTTATCTGGGCAGCTGAGACCATTTACCTACTCACTCTACCATCTGACTCAGGGCAGATGAGGGGGAAAATGCGTCACAAAAACTAAGCACAGTGACCTGTACGTTGGCAGGGAAAGTGTTGAAAGAGCCGGCTGCGTATAATGATAAAATGTGCAGTGTGCTTCATGGATCAACAACCTGTTGCTCAGAAATTTCTTCTCCCTTGTAAGACAAAGCAGCTAGAGTTGGGCCAGCAACCCAATCTGCTAGGCAAAGCCAGCTAAGCAGCTGACCTGGCATTCTTCGGCTCACACTGACTGTTGTTCCTTTCTGATCAGCTGCCTTCTTTTCTTCCCTAGTCTCTCATTTAACCCACCCTCTGTCACTCTTAGAAACATGTTTCAGGAGAGTAGATCAGCCCTAATTCATAGAATATCTTACCTATTAAAGATGATTAAAATAAGACAATCTTCCCCAACCCTTTCTCAACAATTTCAGAAAAGAAATAAAGACCAACATGTTTGAATTGTTTTTCTTTCTTTCTTTCTTTCCTTTCTTTCTTTCTTTCTTCTTTCTTTCTTTCTTTCTTCCTTCCTTCCTTTCTTTCTTTCTCTCTCTCTTCCTTCCTTCCTTCTTTTCCTTTATTTCTTTCTTCTTTTTTTTTTTTTTTAGAGACAGGATCTCACTCTGTTGCTCAGGCTGGAGAGCAGTGGCTCTAACGTAGCTCACTGCAACCTTGACCCCTCAGCTCAAGCGATCCTCTGACCTCAGCCCCCTGAGTAGCTGGGACTATCTACAGCCATGCACCACAAGGCCCAACTAACTTTTTTATTTTTTGTAGAGAAGGGGTCTTGCTGTGTTGCCCAGGTTGGTCTTGAACCCCCCTCCTCAAGTGATCCTCCTGCTGCCTCAGGAGGATGCCAAAGTGCTGGGATTACAGATGTGAGCCACCATACCTGGACTCCAAAGTGTTTGAATTCTTTTAAAGCAAATTTAAGAAACTAATGACATTATACATGGAGAGATTTCCTGTACTTGACAGAGTGGATGCTCTGGAGTGAAAGAGTTGAGCGTTTTCAGTTTCAGAGGTCTGAGATTTAACCTTTGCTTTTACTGACTGCCCAGCCAGTGGGCAGGTGAGGATGTGGATGAGACAGTCTGGCGGGGAGTAAAAACTGACACCCTGCTTCCCTACCTTTCCTTGTTAACGCTCTTCCCAAAGTTAACAACAGTTGGGAAGACTTGCCTTTCAGCAATACAAATACGGTAATATTTGGCACTTTAGAACAAAGGCCTCAGGAATGTGTCTTAAGCTAATAGCTGTGCATCTTAACATAACCGAGGATTGTAATTCCATTCTATAGAGAAAGTATGTTTCACAGCACTTTGACATCTCTTTTCTCGAGTGTGTCTTCAAGATCCCACAGGACAAAGAAAGCATTTCACAGACGAGCGACCAGAGCTGAGAGGTGCTTGCTGGCCCCACAGAAAGCGGGGGCAGATTCACTCTGGAATCAGGCCCTAGAGATGCCTAATCTGTGTTCTCTGTGCTGCCGCGTTTGGCTAAAATTGCATACTCAAATAATAGATTAGTTTTGCACATTACCCAATGTCCCCATTTCTTCCAGAAAAGTATGACTAATCTATAATCCAGCAACTAAAATAGCAGATTTCACAAAACCATATCTTGAAATTATAGTGCTCGTTCTTGGATTAGAAATAAAGTCACCCCTTGCTTTCTTCAAAAATTGTAAATAACTTTATGACCAAATGATGTTAATAATTCACTGAATAATTTAAGCCAAGCCACTGTATAATCAAATGAGTCCCAGACTGTGGGTGCTGAGTTTTACTTCTGATTCTACTCCTGTGTGATCTCTAGGTATCAATTTTCTCCTTTATAAAATAAGGGGATTAACCTAATTTATTTGTAAGGTACCTTTCTTCAAGTGTAGATTTTATGAATCCATAATCTTTCCTTTAGTATATTAGGCTTTCTTCGCAAATGCTGTATCAGTATTAATCCTGCTTCATTTTCCCCACTAAGAAAGAGTGGGCGTCACTCTCTCCTCCCTTCCCTCCCAAGATCTCTCTTGGAACAAGAAGGCACATTCAGGTGTACCCAGAGGCTAGTGGCCTGTGGTGCTTACTGATCTATTCTGAAGACCCAGAGGCCCTAAAGGGAAACCAGAGCAGGAGTCAAGGGAACTGGTACCTAAAAATGAGCAGAAACTCTCCCGGCCTGCCCCCCTCCCTGGGAGTGTCCCTGTGCCCTTTCCCAAGGAGTCTAGGAACACTTCTCCACCAGCAGCCAGGTGACCTCTGACCTCTCTGCAAGAACCCTGCACTTGAGCTGGTGTGATGCCTACACACAAAGGACATAGACAGAAAGAGGACCTTCTCAGCTCTGCACCAGGAAGGACGACTTTCCAGACACACAAAGCCCAGATAGAAATAATGCACCACCACCTGAAATTTCACGGGAATAATGAGGGAAATAATGGGTTAGGCACCATTACATAAGCTCCCATGCCTCCAAAAGTGCTATCTAATCGCCTAGTGGTTTTAATGAGGATGATGATGGTAGACTCCATAGCGGTATCAATGGGTATCAACCAATATTCATATAACTAATCAAGGAAGTGTTTTATTAAGCAAAATCACTAAAATACATTTGGCAGAAAGTTTTCCCCCATCATCATGTCTGCCATGGTAAAGCCACTCTCACCATTACCTTGAGACTGTTCCTAAGAAAGTCACATCTAAATGTGCTATCTTGCTTTTTTATCTAACATATCAATCTATCCAATAAATTTATTGATCACCTTCTCTATGCCAAGCACTGCGTTAAGAATGAGAAAAGGAAAGATAAAAATGCACAGTGTCAGCCCCCAGAGATCGCACTGTCTAGGAGGATAACTGACATTAACAGCAATATAAGTGCAATGATACAGATATACAAAGAAGAGTGACAGCTCCAGAGAAGAGAACTTTGAGGGAGAGTCATTTGAGAAAGAAAAAAAAAAAAAAAAAAAAAACAGGTTGCTTAGTAAATGGTTTAAATGAAGGAGGAAATAGTGATTATTAGGAAAAGATGCTCAAAATAATGTGGACATGGAAATATTCAGGTGTCATAGTTTGGCACCTTCAGAGTGGGGGCAGGTGCACATAAGACATTCTGTTGTGTAATATTAAAATACCGAAGGAAACTGGAATTATGGTCATTCTGATTTTGTTTATACAGGAAAATCCTTATCTTTCTACAAGGAATTTGCCAACTTAGTGAAAGATGAGCATTGGCAGAACATTCTAAAGCATTCTGTAATGTGTTCTGTGGCAGACTGGTGAAGGGTGTAGTACCAACAAACTCCATAAAGGAAAACGTGCTGATAACTCCATGCCGTTTCTGTAGCCAGACTTGCACATCCAGTCTTAAGCACTCAGGTGACCATGTAACACCTGTACATTGTGCCATGTCAACAATGTCAAGTAGTATTTGAGGAGGGCACTGTCATTGCTTGGATGGGCACAGAGCTTCCGGCAGTGTGTTGGGAGAGCTTTGCTGTTAACGCTTTACCCACCATTCCATCTCGGTCCTGATGCCATGAAGATGCCCACCACAATCATTCACATCTAGGGCCTGTCATCCGCTTTCCCTTCCTCCTGCCAAATATGTCCCTTCTTCCACCCAAAAGGCAAGTAGCAGTCCAGCCATCATTTTACTGTTGAAGTCTGGAAACGTGCACCCTTCTGGTTTTGTTCTGCTTTAAAATTCTCCCTCTCCTATTTCTTCTCTCCTTTTCATTCTGTTTTCCTCACCCTTTACCTCCATTCCTCCTCCCTCCTTCTCCCCATATCACTGTACCGAAGAGCACATTCTTTGCAGACCTCCATTCTTTATATCAATGTGTCTTTTAAAAAGCCATTGCAAATCTAAAAATCTATTTATACACGAGCAAATTTAGTTAAGTAAAGAGGAAAATAAAACCTCCTCCAATTAAGTCAAGGAAAGGACAAGAAATTATGCCATCAAGTGTGACGATCATATGGCCAATACAACAAATCAAAGAAAAGAGATGAGATTGGAAAATGGAAACAGACAAAACTGTAATTATTTGTATATGATGTGATTATGTACCCAGAAATCTGAAAGAATCAACTTGAATTCTGTTCTAGCTAATGCAAGAGATAGATAAGACCATCAGACACAAGATCAACATACATAAATCACTAGCATCTTCATTTACCAACAGTGTCCCCTTAGAAAATGGAATGAACAAAGTATCTTATCATGATAACAGCAAAATGCTAATATTAGACCTAATAATAAATGTAATAAAAGACTCAACATTACATATGTAATAATTCCCCCCAAATTAATGTATAAGGTAAAAAATAAGCAAAATAAACTTAACACACTGATCATAAAGGTTACATAAAGGAGTAAAGATTTTTAAATATCTAAGAAAATTTAGGGAAAAAAATAGTGATGTGAACTTGCACTAGCAAGCACTAAATATACTATGTCGTTATGTAAATTAAAATGGTGTGGTTGGTATTTGCGAAGGAGTACACTCCAGATCGACAAAAAAGAATAAAGAGAAATGAATAAATAGAAAAGTCTCATATATGTGTGAATTTAAAGCACAAATTAATTATTTTAAATCACTGGAAAAAGGACAGAATGTATGCCACGAATGGCACTGGGAAAACTGTGTCTGTACATCGGAAGAAGGCCTTGACTCCTACATCACTCCTTCTACAAAAGTAAACCTCAAAGCAGTTCAAGAGCTAAATGCAAAAAATTATATAAATATAGGGGAAGAAAATATGGGAGAATTCTTTCATAATGTTGCGATTAGGAATGTCTTTTTAAGCAACAATATAATGCTCTATATGTTCTACATAAAGAAAAAGGTGGACAGATTGGAAAGAATTTTAAAATTCTTCAAGATGAAATACACCACCGCAACTAAAGCTGAAAGGCACGCAACTTGGAGAATATATTAATATTTGCAATAAATGTGTTTCAGAATACATTATTTGAAATAAATGTGTTTTATACTATGTAATATAAAAAGTTCTCTTTTATACTGCATAATAATATATATAATATATAAGGAGTATTTGCAAATGTAAAATAAAGCAACCCAAGAGAAAATAAATGGACAAGGATATAAGTGACATTGATTGATAGGATCCTATTCACCAGGCAATATCTTAAGCATTTTTCATATATTAACTCCATTAACTTACATAATAGTCCTTTTGTTGAGATACTATTAATCATCTCCATTTTGCAGATAAGAAAACTAAGACAAAGAGAAATTTAGGAACTTGTCCAAATTTATACAATTCGTAATTTCTATAGTCAGGATTCAAATCTTTAAATTCTGACACCAGAACCCAAGTCAATGAAAAAGAAATACAAATAGCTAACAAATTAAGAAAAGCAGTTCGACGTTAGTAACAACGAGAGAAACGCACAAGCTAAGACACAACAAGATATTTTTACCTATCGGTCATTAAAAAAAACAAGTGGATTTATCAGACCAACATTACCAAGAGTGTTGGGAAACAGTTTGTCCTATAATCAGTTATTGGGGATGTTCCTTGGTACAGGCATTTTTAGAGGTCAATTTAGCAATGTCCATTGAACTTAAAAGAACTTATGCTTTGACCGAAATACTTAATTTCTATCTCATAGAAATGCTTGGACGTGTGCCCAGAGATGCACAAAGTGAAAAACTGAAAATAGCTTATATGTCCATCAATAAGGGAATGGTTAACAAAATGATCACACATCCAATCATGGGTTGTACATAGTGCAATGATTAAAAAGAGTAAGTTATATCTATATGAACTGACATGGAAAGATATTTAAGGCATACTATTAAGTTAAAATAGCAAGTCATAAAATAATATGTATAACCTGATATCACATACAAACATGTACACATTACATATTCATTTATCCACTCAACTACAAAATAATTAGCACCTAAGGCATGCAGGGAACTGCACTAGTCAGTAAAGTGCTGGGCTGAATAGACAAAGTCTGTCTTTCCAAGAGCTCACATTCTGCTGGGCAGCAAAACAGTAGACAAGCAAACCTCTGAAAGACCAACATTATGTAGATGGTGTATTAGTTTCTCCTTGTTAATTACTGCACACTTAGCAGCTTAAACAACACAAATTTGTCATCTCACAATTCTACAGGGTGGAAGTTCAATCCAAGACTCACCCAGAAAGGGCTGCATTCCTTTCTGCAGGCTCTGGGAAGGATCTGTTTCCTTGCTCATTTGAGTCATTGGCAGAATTTAGTTCCTTGTGGTTGCAGGACTGAGATCCCTATTTCCTTGCTGGCTGTCAGCTGAGAGCCATTCCCAGTCCTAGAGGCCATCTGCATCCTTTGGCTGGGGTCGCCCTGCTTCCATATTCAAAGTCAACAATGGGGGGTCAAGTCACTCTCACATCTGTATCTCTGGTCCTTCTTCTTCTCTCTAACCCAATCAGGAAAGGTTCACCACTTTTAATGACTCATGTGATTGAATTGGACCCACCAGAATAATCCAGAATTATCTCCCCTGTCTTAAGGTCTGTACTTTTAATCATATCGCATTTAGTTTCCTTTGCCATGGCAGGTAACACATTCATTCCAGGGATTGGGGCATAGACATCTCTGTAGGGGAGGGAGCATTATTCTGCCTATTACTGATGGGAATAAATGCTATGAGGAAAACCAAAAGGGTGATAGGCAAATGTGATGTAGGGAGAGGGGGGAAGCTAATTCAGATTGTGTCATCAGAGATGCTTCCCTAAGGAAATGGCATCTGAACTGGAGGACCAGCTGTGTGATCGCCTGGGCAGGGCATTCCAGACATGTATTTAAATATCCAGAAAAAGGCATGCAAAGTTACATGGCAAACTGTTCACAGGCTGCCTCTGGAGAGAACAACAGAAATCAAGGGTGGGAGACAATAACAACATTTACTCACTAATCTATATCCTGCTGTTTGCATGTTTTACTTACGTAATTTTTTTAAAAAAAAATTATGTTTATAAAGTCTTAGAAACAAAAAAGGAAAGTGTCTTTTTTCTTGGGCCTAGTTAAAGCAAAGAGAATTTAAGATTTAGGTACTAGTGACAGTTAAGCATATTCTATTAATAAATTCTGATGCACACATAGAAAATAAAAATCAAACCTTGTCTTGGATTCTATGAAAAGATCAGTTCTGGAGGGGAATAATAAATCAATACCCTTCCTCTTCCAAGTCTTTAAGGAGAATACATTTGCCAATTAGACATTTTCACGCATCAGCAACCTTGGAAATTTCTCGTGGCTATAATCTCTTTATTTTGTTTCTAAGTCCTAACTTGGTGCTCATTTGCTGAGCTCTCGCCCTGGATATCTGGCATCGTTTTGTGTGGTTTTCCAAGGACAGTGTAAGCATCTCTGAGAATGAAGGCAGGCAGAAGAAAAGCTACCTGAATGGGCTCCGGGTGTAGCAATCTGTCCCAGCAAAAGGGCGAGTCTTGCGGGAACGCATTTCTGCTACTCAAGACGCGGACAAGGGCGAGATCACAGGACACCTGGAAGTGCCTGCCAGGGACCTGAAGTGCAGTGGCCACACAGAGTATAGACAGAACACCAAAGGGCTCTCCCAGGACACAGGGAAGCAAAACTTTGAGCAATTTGTTATCAAGACCCTGGGATACAACTGCAGAAAATAGGCTTCGTGTGTTTGTGTGTGTGCAAAAGTGCGCACACATGCACGGGATACTCAAAATTACAACTCCTTTGGAGCGAAGATAAAACGCCAAAAAGCAGTGAGAAGCAAACAATAGCTACAGCTAGAAATTAAGGAGTTCCTATTTCTGTGCTAATCACATAAATCTGTTTTTCCAGACACCCTGCCTATCAAAGACAGGAAGTCTCTGAGTAATATGTTTACAATAGCCCAGTAGACTCTTGTATTAGAATGTCCCTTCATCACTTCAAGAGTGACAAATCCACAACAGAACAAATCCTTGTCTGCTCACAAATACCTTCGCCTTCCAGCTCTTCTTCTGGCCTGAGTTAGGGACACCTCCTTTCTCCTCATCCCTCACTTTCAACGTGTCATTCTCCTCAAATTCTTTTTAGAAGTAGGTGAAATATAAGTCACACATAAATGAAAGTAGCACTTAATCAGCCACCAAACGTAGTGTCAGCTATTGTATAAATCCCTTCCTCTCCGTTCCCACTGTCACCCCCTGGTTGAGGACTTTTATCCCAGAGGCATTTATCTGAGGCATTTCCTCAGGAGTCTCGTCCACCCACTGCTTAGCATTTCAGTCCAATCCTTCCTTATTTCACCAGCTGGGAGCACAAACAGCCACATTATCATCCTAGGACCAAATAGTGTTTCAGAGTCCCTTTCAGGTGTGCCTGAGGGTTCAAAGGCGGAGAGTTCAGGGCTCTCGCCAAGTCCCATTTCCTCACTCCTGCAGAGGTCTTGGACAGATTAAATATGCCCACACATTGGCTCTCACCTTCACTCCTGGCCCTACACAGCCGGGGGCCTGGCAGCCCCTTCCCCTTGAGAGGCAGGTCTGGTAGAACCTCCTTGGTGCGGGGGGCCTGCGGCCCTCATGCTCAGCCTCCCTTGAAGGTCTAGTTTCCTCCTGAGGTGGTGGCGAAGCAGGACTGAGAGCCAACTACCTGTCCTCCGCAGCTCGCTCAGAGACACACGGAAGTACGAAGCCAAACAAAACCACACTCATCCCCAGCAGGGCAAGAGCAGCTCAGAGCCCACGTTGCCTGTGTCCACGCTGTGAATCCAGATACTTTCTTCCGGCCCTAAAAGAGAGAAAGAGAAAGCAAGAGGGATGGAGGAAGGGGAAGGAGGGAGGCAGCACAGCACTGGTGACATGCAAAAATTTATATTCCCAAATTAACCTTTTAATTTAAAAATTGAAACTTCCCAAATCCCCTCTCATTTATTTCTTCCTGCAACAAATATTTTTTGAACACCTACTATATGCCAAGCACTGAACAGAACAGACAGGAGCCTCCTGGGGCATAAACTCTGGTATGGGAAATGGTAAAAAAAATCTAGGAAAGGAAGGAAGATTGTGTCAGGCAGTGACAAGTCTATGAGCAATAAAACAGGTCACGAGGAAGGAAAGAGCAGCGTCCTTCTTAGATAAGGCAGTCCTGAAGGCCTCTCTCAGTGGTGACATTTGAGCTGAGAGTCAGCTGAACAAAGAGACTGTGCATCCGAGTCAACAGTGAGTGGGCAGTTTTCCCCAATAAAAAATGAGTGCACACGTGCTTCACGCGTGTATTAGTTTGCTAAGGCTGCCACATCAAAGTACCACAAAACGGTGGCTGAAAAGACCCGAGTGTATTGTCTCCCATTTGTAAAGGCCAGAAGTCTGAAATCAGGTTTCAGTGGGGCCCTGCTCCTTCTGGAGTCGCTAGGGGAGGATGTGCCCCGGGCCTCTCTGCTGGTTCCGGCAGCTCCTTGGCTCACAGCAGCGTAACTCCAGTGTTCGCATGGCGTTCTGTGTCCTGTGTTTCACTTTCTCCCTTTTATAAAGACACCCTATTCCAGTCTGACCTCATCTCAACTAACTGTATCTGCAACAGCTCTGTTTCCAAATAAGGTCACATTCTGAGCTACAGGAGGTCAGGACTTCAACATCTGAATTTCAGTGACACCACTGAACCCATAACAACATTTCTGTATTATGGGCGTCCACTCAGGTCGGGTGGAGAACAAGCTTTACCCACAGTGATCTGACCAACCCTTCCAGAGCAAGGCTGAGCTTTCTGTCTGCTCTGTCTCCCTCACATCACCGAGCACAGCACGTAGTAAATGAATGAGTACTCGTTGACGGTTGATTAATGGTATGTTTTACACTAACATTTAAAAATGTGTGTGTTCTCGTGTCGAGGTAGTGTGGGATTTGTTTGAGTGCCAGCAGCAGATCTCATGCTTAGCAGATAGGAAATGCTTAAATCATTTTAGGGTCTGATGTGATTAGTAACTGTTCCCAGAGACCATGTGGAAAAAAATAGCTGGCATCTAAGGCTGCCCCAGCCGCCTGTCTCCCGCCTGGGTCCCTAGGGCAGCAGAGCTGACGAGCTCAGGCGAGGTTGGCAGAGGTCACATTTGTGGAAGATCCACAAAGGGATAGTGGAGAAAGTGCAGCAGCAGAAAGCAGCCATCCAGGCCCCCAGGCAGCTCAGCCCCCTCGCCCAGCCTGGGGACACACAGCTGCCCGGTCCCACCTCACAGGGGCAAATTCCCCAACATCAGAGAAGCAGCCCTGGGCCACTAAATGGAAACCTGGCCAGCGAGGAAGCAGCTGGTCTTGGCAAACAAAAAATAATGCCCCAGGCAAAAACAAAGCAAGAGGGAGCCTGGAAGAGCTTCATTCGGAGGAACCACTCCCTCCCTGAACCAATTTTTAATCCAATATAAAATTCTAAGCCTATTCAGAAAACACCGTGACAAATTCCTTCAGTCTAAATTCTCTGTGATTAGAAATTCCTAGAAAGCTTTTCCTTTCCTTTCAAAACACTTGACAATTTGTTCCAATAATATATCCCACATTGTAACTAGCTATTACAATATTTTATCCAATATTTTTTTTGAAATAACACTGACCTGATCTTGTGGCATTTCATGAGGATCTATGTTAGGCAGAATTGCATTTTTAGGTGTTGTTTATTGTTTTCCTATTTTTTTAATCTCATGAATAAGCTATTCATGACAAGCTGCTTTTCATTGTCAAAAATTATATTTATGTATACACATGAAAAATAACAATCTCTTATGGAATATATGTTTAATTGATTTATTAGTTTCCCACTGTGCTTAAGAACTCACGAGCCTGAAATTGGCTGTGCATAATGGTTCTTCTGCTAAGAAGAGTAATTCTACAGATACAGATGAAACACGGTAAGGTGAAATTTTCAAAGATCTAGTCATAACTAGGTTAGAGGGTCTAAATCAGAGATTTTATCATTCTTATTGATAAAAATAATAATAGCTAGAATTGGGTATTGAGTACTTACCTGTGACAGTCATTGTGCCATGTATTTTGTACCTACCTTTTCTCAAATCCTTTCAACACCATAAAAATTTATTGTTTACAAACATTACATGACTTGATCATCATAGCTAGTATTGGGAGGAGTTGGGATTCAGACCCTAGTTTGTCTAACTGTGAACCCTGTGCTGAGTCCAATGTACTACTACATGGATAAAAATAAGGAAAAAACACAATTAAAACATTAATCAAAGATTAAAAGATATTTTTAAAAATACCACTGGTATATTCTTTTACAAAATTGATTTACAGAGCCAGGCACAGTGGCTCATGTTTGTAATCCTAAAAACTCAGGAGGCAGAGGTGGGAGGATCACTTGGGTCCAGGAGTTCGAGGCTGCAGTGAGCTATGACTGTGTCACTACATTTCAGCCTGAGTAACAGAGCAAGACCCTGTCTCTAAAAACCAAAATGAATTTCAAAAAAGAAAATTGATTTATTGATTTATAAAAAAATAACTCTATTAAAAATGGAAGACAAATTCCAAAGGGTAAACTGAGGCATGGAATTCGTAACCACAGCTTTTTAGAACTTACTTCAAAACACAATTGTGCATATAGGAAATGTCATTTCACACTATTTTGAAGATAAGTTCTAGAAGCACTGGAGACTTATAATGTTAAAGATTACATGATAACCTTTTATGCAACAGGCTTATGGAGCACAACATTATGTGAGTGATGCTATTCTAAGAAGAACTGGTCATGCTGAGCTAAATTTTCCAAGAATGCAATTTAAGCCCACAGTAAGGTGTATTATAAAATGAATGGAATACTGTGGTTCAAACACAGCCCTCCGAATGGTCCATCTGTGGACCTTATCTCACCGATTCTCATTAAACGGTGATTTCATTTCTCTACATCATCACAAGCTCCACTCCTGGGCAGTGTTCAGCTGCCTGGCTGGTCTCACAGCACATGCAAATATGAATTAAAGGCGGCCACACCACAAGACTGAGGAGAGTTCGGTAATACCCTTCCCAGTGTGAAGCACAGGGCCCCAGCCCTCACAGATGGGAAAAAGAAATTGGTGGTCCCAGCAGGCCTTCTGTTTATTACCCCCCGAGGCCTCATCTGGAGTGTGGCAGTCACACACACGCACATGCGCACACATGCAGTTCTAAACCCCTTCACCTGCCCTCTCCATCCCAAGCACTTGTAAGGTTAAAGATGTGTTTGGACCCTACAGAAATAAAATCCCAAATCCTTCACAGATACCTTGTCACAGACTCTCAATGCTCCTCAGCGAGACTTGTGAAAGAAGGTATGTTTTCCTCATTATCCATATGGGGAAATTGGAGTGTGAAATGTAACAATTTGTCCAGAGCTAGGAGGAGAATCAAAGACAGAACACAGAAGTGGAATTTCCTGTCCTCTGACCTCCTGTACCATGCAGTTTGCACCTTCCTTACAGCCCATGTTGGTTTCCGCAACACGGTCAAGTTATTTGTAAATTTGTCTTTTCTCCCTTAACGTGACAATAAGCCCTTCAGCATGAGGAACTGTTTCTGGTTCATTTTCTCTTTCTCACCACACCCAGCAAGGTGTCCTCCGAGGTTAACTGTGAGAACGCCGCATGTGTTTATGGATTCTGACAAGAAGGCAGACAAGATCCAAGCAGATGTTGGGTGGATGTGGGGAGCGCTGGTGGCAGTGGCTGGGCGTTGGCGGGTCTCCTTTGCAGTACACGTGTCTTCCCCACGTCCTTTCACTGCTGGTCACCAGGAGTAGAAGACACAGAGAACATGAAAGAAAAAGAAAACCACCCTGTGCTGGTTTCCAAAGCAGTGGTGAGAGTCGAAGTGATGGGTAAGTGTGAGAGATTGCTCCTAGAAGCACCCACCCTTTTGGTTCCCAGGCGCCCTGTAGCCCTATCCACTAATTACAAAAATATTGTCAGCCTAAAGGAAATCTCACTGGAGTCATGTGTCCGCTGGCTGAGATTAGCCTGACTCTGGTCCAGATAGAGGTCTGAAGCAGTCCACGTCCACAGGTATTTATCATTCTATGTTAAAGACCTAAACTGCAGTATCGACTGCCAGCTGCCATGCAGTGAACCATCTTGGACTTCCCAGCCCAGCCAATCCCTGGATGAGCCAATATCACAGGGAGCAGAACTGCCCAGAAGAGCCCAAACAACCCACAGAATCATGATAAAATGGTAGCTGCTTTTAAGCCATTAAGTTTCGGGGTGTCTTGTTACATAGCAATAGATAACCAGAACACTGAGCTTAGTGCCAGAACGAGACAAGATTTGGGGAGAGGGAAAGGTCTTACAGGGAGTGTTGGATATATTTCACATGTGGAAGAACATGAATTATTAGAAGTGGAGAGCAAACTAAGATAACTACTCTTCAAATACAGCTCCCCAGTGAATCACACCTCCTGGTATTCATAACCTTGAATGGTCCCTTTCCACGGAGAATGTGTGACCGAGAGAATGTGGCAGAAGAAACTTGGTACGGCTTCCAAAGGTATGGCATGAGCAACCTTGCAGCTTTCACTCTGGGGAAAGCTGTCTACTGTGTAACAAGTCCAGCTACGCTGTGACTATAGCAGCCCATGCAAAGAGAGAGGAAAAGGCCAGCCTGGCCAGCCCTCCACCATCCAGCCCTCCCTGCTGAGGTGCCAAACATGGACGTGAAGAAGCCATTTGAATATCTTGCCTTCAAATGACTCCAGCCCCATCTGTGTCCAACTTCAATCCCATGAGACACCCCAAGCAAAAATCCTTCAGCTTAGCCCAGTCAACCCAGAAAATTTGGAGAGATGACATTCAATCACTTTTAAGCCAATAAGTCTTAGGTTGGTTTGTTATGTAGCAAAAGGTACTCATAAAAAGATCAGGCTTGTACAATGCAAGTATCTCAAACTTTCCAGTTCTTTTGTATGCAGAAATTTGTTCTGCTTGTGGCAAATGCAAAATCTGGAATATCTTCTCTATGACAGGCTCAGAGAGAAAAAAAAGTCAAGAGAATGACATTCTACCATTTATCAAAAGAACTTAGGACATCAGTGAACGATGTCTAGCATAGCAATGAAAATGGGGCAACTGCATATTTGGATTAAAGAACCAAATAGTCCAATACAGCTTGGCCCTGTGTGGACGTGTGCTGTGCACGAGTGCCCACTCACAAGACATTTCCCCCAGATACCTTTTGGTTTAAAGACCCAACAAATCATGCAACATCAAAGAAGGCCCTAATTATGTAGAAGACTATGCTATATTAGAAAGCTGAACCAAAGGAGCATCCCCCAAGCAGAGCTTCCTCTGAGGCCAGGCCTTGGTTCTGCCATGGACCTTCTCTCACTCAGATGCAGATACCTTCTCTTACAGCCCCCACTCACCCCAGTTTTCTCAGATGTTTCTGATATTGGACGTGTACATCCATCCTAGTTAAAGCACTTTATTAAACTTACTACCATATGTTCTTTAACCTGACTTTGAAACTCTGCCCCATACTAGCTGTGAGAATGTGGGCATGTTATTTCATCTCACTGAGCCTCAGTTTCCCCATTGATAAAGTGGGGATAATAATGGTGTCTACATAATGGGATTACTGAGAATATGTCATGCACAAACAGTGCCTAGAACATTGAACATATCCAAATGTTAGCCCTATGGTATGAATGTTTGTGTCCCCCTGAAATTCATATGTTGAGACTTAATCTCCAGTGTGGTGGTATTCAAAGGTGGGGGGGTCTTTGGGAGGTGATTAGGTCATGAGGGCTCCACTCTCATGAATGGGATTAGTGCCCTGAAAAAAGAGGCCTAAGGGACAAAGAAAGATAAATATGTCCTCACTCATCTGTGGAGGCTAAATAAGTTGATTCACAAAAGTAGAAAGTGGAATAGTAGTTACTAGAAGCTGAAAAGGCTTGGGGTAGGGGAGGATAGGGAGACGTTGGTTAACAGCTAGACAGAAGGAATAAGTTCTGGTGTTCTACAGCACTGCAGGATGACTATAGTTAACAACAATTTACCCTATGTTTTCAAATAGCTTGAAGAGAAGACTTAGAAGGTTCCCAACACGTAGATCATTGTTTGAGATGATGGATAAGCTAATTACCCTTATTTCATCATTACGCATTGCATAGGGGTATTGTAATATCACACTGTAACCCACGAATTTGTATAATTATTATGTGTCTACTAAAAATTTTTTTTATCATTTTGAAAATATTCTATGAGACAAAATTAAACAGCTATTTTTAATACAATTATTTTCAATACAGTTATTCTTTTGACATGCAAGCTCTTTTAGAAACTCCAAACTAGTGCTATAAGATATAAATCATTTTGAACTTTGTAACTTGGTATTTTACTTTTGGGGATTATTATTCCATGGAACTCTTTTGTAGAATTAGTACCCTGTAGGATAATATTTTATTAACATTTTATGTTTTCTATTTCCAACCCTCAACAAAATCATATTATTAATATAATATTTTATATGTTTTATAAATATGCATATTCTTAAGTTATATGTATATTTAATATGTTGATTGGTGGTACTATTTTTGTGTGTATTTTATATATCTTTTTATGTGTGTTTTAATGAACATATGTTAAAATTGTATTCACCTCATTGATCTCTTCTTTTTTTTTTTTTTTATTTCAGGGTATTGTGAGGGTACAAACATTACGGTTACACTTTATGTCTTTGCCTCACTCAAGTGTGGGTTAAAGACATGCCCTTCCCCCCTACAGTGCTCCCCGTGTCCTTTAGTTGCGGATTTACCCCCCCAAATCCCTCTAATCCCTGGAGAGTGTTTCTGCCATGTGATCACCCCAGTGTTGATCAGTTAGTACCAATCTGATGGTGAGTACAGTGGAGCCCATTCTTCCGCTCTTGTGGTGCCTCACTTTGGATAATGCGCTTAAGTTAAAAATTTTTTAACTGTGAAAAAAAAAGAAGCCTAAGGGAGCTTCTTCACCCCCTTTCCCCACATGAGGACTTAGCCGCCATCTGTGAAGAGTGGGCCCTCACCAGACACAGAATCTGCTGGCGTCTTGATCTTGGACTTCCCACCTTCCAGAACTGTAAGCAATAAATCTCTGTAGTTTATAAATTATCCAGTCCAAGGTATTTTGTTACAGCAGCCCAAAGAACCTAAGACGATTAGGAATTACATTATTCTTGAGAAATATTGTATTTTTTCCTTCCTTTATCCTCCTCCTAGGAGTTGCACATACTAAACTAACATTGCTAAAGGACATAGAGACCCTTTTCTACCTAATTCCCTAGGACCTGGAAAGATTTAATTATTTTGCCAATACTTTATCTTGAGGGCAGAGCTGCTTTTCCTGTCCCCTCCTCCCAGCTCTTTGTCAGCCTCTGAAGAAGTAGCAATGAGCCTGAGAGCCCAGGACAGACCACCCTCAGGAGAGGTGAGCCCCCAAGGGTAGTGAACCAAGGAGGAGGTGAAGGACACAGGAAAGGCCCCCCAGAGGGATGGGGGAGAAGAGAAGAGTCAAAGGAGGAAGAAATCCCTCTGCCTACTGCGGGAGTGCTGGACCAGGGCCCAGCCACTGAGAAACAGGGGTAGACAAAGGACAAAACAGAAATGCCACCCAACTCTCTCGCTCCCCTTGAGGGCTTCAAAATGGTTTGGAATATATTACTTAAATCCCAAATCCAAAGTTTCTCGGGTCTTAGAGTGGGCTAGCTATCAGCCAGACCACTGCAGCAAGGGCTCTACTGGCCATGCCTTCCATATGGGCTGGAGTGGGAGGGCCACACTGTTACATGTTCCACACAGTATAAGCACAAGGCAGAAAAAGTGATTTCCAGACCCCAAGTCCTAATTTGAGAAGGGAAAGGGGAAATATACTCACCTTATTTACCCTGGTGACATTGAAAGTCCCTGATGAACACCCCTTTATATAGCCCGTGGTGGCTGGCTAAAGCAGGCAGCGTTCGTCATCTCAGGTCCACCATGCTTAGGGAAGCCCCAGCCCAGGAACTCTGCAGAAGCTGTCCGGCAAAGGCTCCTACCCAGCTGTCAGCCTTTGCTGGTCACTGTTGCCTGGCATATGTCCTGTGGCTTTGCTGTGCTCCCACGGGGCCTGCAGATTTCTTTTTATACCCAGATTGGCTGGATGTTTTCAGCCTCTCTCCAGGCCTCTTTCTCCTGCCCATCCCATAAGAGATTCACACTCTCTTGCCCCTCTAAGGCACTAGGCCCTTCACTACCAAAAAAAGCAAAGTGAAAAGCTGAAGAGTATTTATCAATAAACTTAAGGTCCTCCCATTGGGATGGTGATTTGGAATCATGAAGGACCTTCACATTTTATTTCATTTGATTCCCTCAACAGGTGTTGCTAGCTTCTTTTTATAGATGAGGAGACCAAGGCAAAGAAAGGTTGAATGACTTGTCCATGGTCATAGCCAGCAAGTAGCAAAGTAGAACTCAGGCTATGATGGCTGAAGACCAACGTGCAGATAAACCACAAACTCGCTCCCTCCTTTCTGCCAAAGCCACTGCTGCTGAGGTTCGGTGCCTCCTTCCTTCTTGCCAGGATGATTGGTATGTCCTCACTGCCTCCTGAACCATGCCTTGCCAATTAATTGCCTGCCAGGGCACTTTCTAATTAGAGTTATGTTATTCCTCTACCTAAAAACTTAGAAGCAGTGACACAGCAGTAACAAGCACACTCGGTGCCCAGATATTGGTTTTTAAACACCATTGTCCAATATATGGAGCCAGGGCTCCCTGGAGAAATGTCTGACTCTAGAGCTGAGACAGGGAAGATGGAATATGTGCAATGTGAGCGTGGAACATTTTGCAATGCCAGAAAGCAAGGAAGTGCACAAAACATGCACAGAGATGCACACACTCAAAATCACAGGGGCATGTCAAAACAACACAGGAGACAATCTGGAAGAATTCCCAATGGCCAGCACTAGAAGAATTAGAAAAACAAAATAAATAACACTAATAGTGGTTATAGCCAAAAGAATACCCAGAGAATTAAATGAATATCCGTGAGTCCATATTGATATAAATAATTGACTGAATAAATAAATAAATAAATAAATGGGGAAGAAGGGACAAATCTTCCTTATAGAAGAATTCCAAATAATACATGTAAAAGGAATGAGAGAAATAGAAAATCACCAGTAGGACACCACTGTAATGATTGCTGCAGGCAAGATCCACTGACAAATGCTAAAATTAGAGGGTGAAATATTAAGGAGAAAGAAGATATTTGCATAGCCTCAAATCATCTTCTCTATAATATTTATTAATTACTGTGGTGGTTTTAAAATATGTCCACGAATTCTTTGATACTTCTCTCTCCAGGAAATGGAGCTTAATTCCACTCCCTTTGAGTGTAAGCTAGACTTAGAGACTCACTGCTAAAGAATGGAGTATAAAAAGGGAGCAAGAGTAACATTATAGGGGAGAAATCTGACAGATTTCACCTTAACCAAGTGGTCCGAGTGAACATCTCCAGTAACAAGTCACGTTGGTCTCATGCACCCCATGGTACAATGCACTGAGAGGACATTTCAACTCTTTGGTATTCTTCCCAAAAATCCATAATCCTAGTTTTATCACGAGACAGTACCAGATGAACCCAAACCGAGGGTTCAGGGTGTGCTACAAAGAAAAGACTGAGGAGCTGCCCTGGATCAGAGGAGAGTAAGGAGATGTGACAACCAAGGCAATGTGGGATTCTGAATTTGATCCTGGAACAGAAAAAGGGCATTTGTGGGAAAACTGGTGAAATGTGAATAAAATCCATAGTTTCATTTTAAAAAACAAACAAACAAAAAATCTTCATGTCTAAATAACAAAGTACAGACTCCTGAGCACAAAGTGGGAGAGGGATGAGGAGGCTTCTGGGTCATACTCATTGCAGGTCTTGTGTGCCCTGCTCGGCACCTATATCATTCTAGTGCACTTCCCTGTGACTGTGTCTCCCCTTCTTGGTGATACGATTCTTGAGGGAAGCCTGATCTCACTCATCTTTTATAGCCTCAGACTTTAGCACATGCTTTATGTATGTTGAATGAATGAATGAACGAGTAATGAGCAAACCCAAACTTGGAAATCTATTGGCTAGAAAAAAATAGATGAGTAAATTCATCTCAGCTCTGTAGACATGTTTGAAGAAAACTTTTGATCAAGAAATTTCAAATTGCTTTGTGAGAACACATACATCAATTCTAAAACCACATCTTGAGTTCAGCAGACATCTTGACAAAAAGCTGAGACTTGCTGCAAACGAGCTAGCCTCGCGGAGTTCCCAGGCCCTGGAGCTCACCTCTGGACACTTCTCATTCTCAGTCACTCAGCCAGCTGATTTAAAATACCTCGTCACAGAGCCACCTTTGTCCTCCTTCAAATGCACAGTCTTTATTTCAATTGAATCTATAACTCCAAGTAATGCACCTTTCAAAACTCTTCCAAGCCAACTGAGTTACTTCCTAGCATGCTTGTAGAACTGAAACGCCTTTCCTCTGGCATCTTTTAACAAATTTCTCAAACAAATTTTGAGTTCACTGCCATTTACCAGATACCAGATACCTGGGCATCTTTATGAATTCTGTATTCCTTCTCCCAGTGTGAACACTTCAGTAAGCACATAGCCGTATCTCTTCATTCACTGTAGGAATTTGCACTCTCATTTGAATGTTGATGCAGTTGGCTTTCTGGGCTCTTGTTCACACTCTGCCTCAAAAATAAACGTCAGAGGCTGTGTTTCTCAAGGTACAGTGAAAACACAAGGATCGTGTCTAAAGTTAAGTAAGGGTTCTACAAGCATGAAGCTCCTTAAGTATGGCTTGGACTGGAAAGAAGATAGGATTCGCTGATCTTTCATCAACAAATTTACCTATAAAGCAACAACTGCATGCATGTATACAAAGCATTCTGCAAAAATTGCGGTAGATGCACAAAGGTTTAAAATATTGTTTCTACCATGAGAAGAGAGAGTTCTAGGGAAGGAGACCATCATATGCCTTTAAAAAGATGACTAGCAGGGTCTTGAGCATCTGTGGATTTGGGTATAAAAAAATAAATAAATAAATAAAAATAAAAAGATGACTAGCACTACAAGGAATATGGTGGAAGCTCAGCTTCAAAGATCTCCATTTCTCCTTTCCTAGAGGATGCTGCCTGTGACCGGGGCTCAGAAATGATAATGTGGCCTCCAGTCTTAATCTGTCCATCCAGGAAAACCAGCTTCATACTCCCAGGCCTTTCCTATTGCCACAGAAACAGGACGCTTTTCTCACCTTGACTAATTTCTTCCTATAACATAGGCAGAGGAAAGGAAGTATAATTACTATTCATTCAGGTGTGTTCTCTAACTTGAGAGGAGGGGCAGTTTAAATATTCTTCCAGCTGGGTCCATCCGTTTGAGCATCATAAAGTTATCTCTTGACTTATGAAATCTGTCAGACCAATACATGATCACTATCTGCATCTCCAATATCATTACGCCTTTGACTTCTGTCTTTTCCAAATAGAGGGAAAAATTGTATCTGAAATGAGAGCTTTTCACATGCAAGCATGCCTTCTCATCTCAGTTCCCAAGTTACTATAGTTGCAAAAAGAATATTAAGAAAAATACAACTTTGATAAATGAGTGTTGAAGGAGTTGAGAGATGTGAAAGTTTAGAGAGAAGTTGAGGGTTCAGCTTAGCTTTGAAGAACAAAAAGACTTAAAATGGTAACGAGGAGGAGAGATATCCCCGGCAGGCGGAGCTAAGGCACAGGTAGGAACACATATGGCAGGTTTGATGTACTTCTGGACTCGCTGAGGCCAGGGTGCGTGCAGGGGCAATGAGTGGCATGGTTAGGAAGTTGGGTTGATGGCATATGCGGCAGGCCTGCAAGGCCAGAAGAAGGACTTTCTTCTAGAAACGTGGGAATGGGAACCATGTGTGATTTGTGTTGAGAGGAGGAACACGTTGGGAACAATATCTTCAACAGCAGGAATATGCTGCCTGGATCAGAGGAGGAGGTGCTGGAGGAGGGGGGTTGGGGGGAAATAGTGGAGACTTTACCCTAATAATAGGTTGACTAGAAAGGAAGGAATGTTGCAAGAAAATGCTACAGAGGAAAAGTCAGTAGTAAGCACAGATTGAGTGTGGAGAAAAAAGAGAAGACAAAGTGACTCCCAAAGAAACCATAACTGTGCAATCTAAAGAGAAGATTAAAGACTGTGGAGCCAGTTGCCCGGGTTTGAATTCTGTCCCTTGCATTTACCAGCTGTGTGACTTTAGAGAAATTACTTAACCTTCTTCTGTGCCTCACTTTATCTTCTGTAAAATCAGGCTGGTTATACAGGTTGAGCAGCCCTAATACAAAAATTCAAAATCCAAAATGCTCCAAAATCCAAAACTGTTTGAGTGCCTATGTGATGCCACAGGTAGAAAATTCCACACATAAGTATTTAACACAAACTTTGTTTCAGGCACAAAATTATTAAAAATTCTGTATAAAACTATTTTCAGGCTATGTTTATAAGGTATATATGAAACATAAATAAATTTTGTGTTTAAACTTGAGTCCCATCCCTAGGATAGCTCATGATGTGTATGCAAATATTCCAAAATCTGAAAAAATCTGAAATTTGAAACACTTCTGGTCCCAAGCATTTTGGACAGGGGATACTCAACCTATAACATCTACCTTTTCAGACTGGTGAGTGAATAAAGCACTTAGAATAGTGCCTGGCAGCACGTTTAGAGACTGTTGGTGCTAAAATCAAGGCTAGCAGTAATAGGGATAAAAAATTTAAATCCCTTCAGAAATTGCTCAAATGAGAATGGAGACTCATTCTCCATAAAAGGAATAAAATACAGTAAAATACAATAAAATACACTGAGTCATTTTACAATCACCATTAGGATTTGAAGTTCCCCATTTATCTCCCTGTTCCCTAATATGTATTTCCCCAGCTACTCTCATATGTCCAGACCTCCTAACACACCCACCCTAAAATTTCTAACCCTAGTTTATTTGAATGGAAATGAAATTTCATTTGGGATACTTACTTGTTGAAAGGGGATTTTAAAATCGTTTCTTAAGCAGAGATGCATTGCTCTAAATGCGCTGAGAGAGCGAGAAGCCTCCAAGAGAGACAGTTTCCGAAGGATATTGCTCTGAATATTATATAATCTGGGCACCTAAGGATGCAAATAAATCCCAGGCACATTTGCCTCTTACCCTGCCTCAGACAGGGACATCGCCAAAGCTCTTAGCCACCATTTCCCCATCTTCAAAGCAAGGATAAAAATATAAATATTACTCCAAGAGGAACTGCACTTGTTTGAAAGAAAAGAAGCAAGGGAAAAGGAGTAAATAAGGAAAAAAGAGAATGTATATTTGGAAACTATTACACATTATTAGATTGGGGGAAGAGAGGAAACACTTAAGACCAGGGAAGAGTCAGGGATTAGGAGCAGTCACCCTAGTCTCTTCTCCACAACTGAACCGCAACTGAACTTGGGACAAATTGTTTAATCCTTACGCGCCTTGGTTTACCCTGGGATAGTGTGAAACTTCCCTAAAGTCTGATCCTCTAGTTTCCGTAACTGGCAAGTGGCTTGAGTAAAGGCATCATCTTCATTCGGCTGGTTTTCATTTTCTTAATGGAACAATGATGAGGGTAGTAAAATCAGTACTAACACAATGCAACATCCAAGGAACTCAAGGCATCTGTAGACACCTTCCTTACTCTCAGTGCTTTTGCTATTTTTGCTCTACATTTTGCTACCCTTGGTAGTGCCTGTTGGCCCCAATGTATTTACTGCCAAAAAGCCTTCCTAAGGCTTGTAAAGTTGCTATTTTCAAAGGTTTCAAAGTGAAATATTTCTACCCAATCGTTGGAAGAAAGGCAGAACTGAACTGAAGTTTGAGGCAGGTTGACACATGACTTTTTTCTTAAATGGGGCATTTCAGTTCAAGGCAAATGTAAATTCAATATTTGATGGACACCCAAGCTTTTCGTGCATGTACAGGCTCTTACTGGTGTGTGAAGTCATGTCTCTGGCCCTTCTCAGGGAGGTTTATGTCCCTCATTTCCAGACTCAGTTTCACCTGAGTTCCTGAGCCGTTCTGCCTAAGGTCGAATGCATCAATTGTCTCAGCCAGCGTGGAGCACACACTGGCATCACCTTGGCTAGCTATGGGTCAACACATTCTCGCAGATTCTCTGGCTATTCACTAATCAAGCCCAGTCTCTAGATTCCCAAATGCCTTGGGGTCAGCTTCATCTTCCCTCAAGCCCCATGCCCACCTCCCATGGGAACAATCTAGAAGCCCCATAATTCTAACCAGTTACCTTCTTAGTTGCACAGACTGGAGAATGGATGTCTCAACAGTGACGTATGCAGAAAATATGACCAATATCCACAAGGTCTCTCCATGCCCTGAAATTGTATCAACCCTCTAGAACTTTCTCATGGCACTGGAGAAAAAGGAACCCTGAAATAATTGAGACGATGTTTCCTACCAGCCCAGTGGGACAGAGGTTCTAATAGAATTATATTTCAGATAATAAAATAATTTTACATGCCCTTCTGAGTTTGGGACTGCAGTCCATACCCCCACACTTTGGCCAGCATCTGTTCTCCTGGGACTGGCCTACTCTTGTACCTGCTGGCTGGTGTTATGCTGCCGAGGGACAGACCTCCCGGATGACAAGTGACTACCCACCTGACTCTCATGTCTGAACAGCCAGCTTCAGCAGCTGCTCCCTATACCACAAGCTGTACCAAAACACCATCTTTGCCATCCCCTCTATCTTGGTAGGGACAACCCCACTGTCTTGCCATTTGACTTTCTTCTAAAAACCTAGGATAGTCTTTCTTAACCAACAGATCCTCTCCCCAGGAAAAAGCATGTAACCATATATTTTGGCCACAGGGAGTTCACTGATTTATCAGAGGCCAGGCACAGACTCCATATGAGTCAATACATACTCAGTTCATCTCGCCTACCTGGGAACTGAGAAGGGGTGTGGACACTGCCAGCTCCAAGCCACTGATGGCAACTGTGGATGCTTCAGGGCAGCCACCTGGGTTGACTGCCCCAAAGAATGACCCCTTCCAGGCATAATTCTAGAACACTCACGTGTAAAACTCATGGGTTGACTTAAAAATTAAATAATGCATATCATTCTTTAAGCAGTTACAGAGCCAATGCTAAGACTAGGGTGAGAATATATCATATTTTCACTCTTTTTTATGTACATATAATCATAAAGTCAATATTGGAAAGATCATTTTGTCTCCTAGAATAAATTACCCTTGTTTTTTAAAGATCTCTGAGAATGATGACTCCTGAAGTTCTGAGCCAATATTTTATGCCCCCAACATTCACTGATTCAACAAATATTTATTGTGCATACACAATGTATACGTGAAGTCCTGTTCTAGGCACTGAAAATACAAGGACCTGCAGAAATCCTACCCTTAGGGAGTCACAGTGAGTTGGCCAACATTGAACAAGTGTAACACGTATGCGGAAAGGGAAGTGTCGTGTCCCAAAGGCGAACCCATCCTTGCTAAGAAGTTCTTCCTCCCGTCTTACTGAAATTCGTCTTGTATCACTCAAGCCCTTTTTTTCCTTCACACAAATAGAGAGACAAGATAATCGTTTCTATTGTTCAAAACTTTATAAAATGGTTATACTCATGAAATTATTCCCTGCTCTTCTCTTCTCTTGATTAAACAACTCCACTTTTTAGCATTTCCTCACAGGGCATATTTCCTTGCCCTTAATAATAACTATACTCTTATTGGTGCTGACCCTTACCATTTATAAGCCACTTTGTGGTTAACAGAGCACTTCCACACCATTATCACACTTTGATCTTCACAACAACACCGCAAGGAAGGTGCTGCGGATATTTGCTGAGCGCCAAATATGCCCAAGGCACTGTTCTAGGGCTATAGGGACACCTGTGCCACTTTACACCTATCCCCATTAAAATTTATCCAATTTGGGGGAGCCATTTTGTCAATGAGTCAAAGCCATTTTGGATTTTATTTCTGTCTTGCAGAGCAGTAACAACCCCACCTAATTTAGTGCCAGCTACAAATGTAATGAGCGTAGTCTCAATTCTTTCATCCAGGCCATCAAAATAGTTATTGAGTAGGCGAGATCGCAGCCCCAATACCTCTGGGACAGCACTTAATATGTCCCTCCAGCTCCCCTTGGGATGACACCTTCCAGTGTCTAGTAGAAGCTTAAATAGGAAAATACTTTTCTAACATGTCAAAGGCAATGCCTGGTTTAAAAAATCAAAATCTTTACTAAGATTGAGATAGATCCCATCGATCAATTCCTCTGGTCCATGTAGCTTCTCACAATCACGGGAAGAAATTAAATTGGCCTGTTACTATTTGCTCTTTACAAAACTTTGCTGATTGCTACTTAGTATTTTATGTCCTTTCAGGTGCTATCCAATTGATTGTCTGATGATTTATTCCAAGATCTTTCCAGGTATCGATGTTAATTAAGCTCACAGGTCTGAAATCTCCAGGTCATCCTGTCTTTCTCTCGAAGATGGACACCTCATTTACCCTTTTGCTATCCTTAGGGGATTTTCCGATCTTCTGTGATTTGGGGGAAACACTGGCTAATAGTCCTAAGATGAAAGTTGAAAATTCATTCAGTATCCTACAGGGCAAGCCATCAGGTCCTGCTGACTCAAACATATTAGGTTTTTCTAAATTTTCTAACTGCATTGTCCCTTTGGCCTTCTATCCTCCTATTACAACTGGGACTTATTCCAGGAAGCAATTTATAGGTGATATTATCTTCCCCCTGGGGGAGGGGAGTGAAGAAGACATTGTAAAAAATAAAATAAATAAAATAAAAAGCTCTATCTTTTCACTCTGTCTTCTGCTTTAGCATCTCAGACAGACACAAGGTCATGCATCCAAATCCCATTTCCTTTCCCCTTTTTGGACATACCGGAAGACTACATTTCCCAGCCTCCCTTGCATTTAAGTTGGGGGTCACATGTTTGGGTTTTGACCAGTTTAATGATGGAAGCAGTGATGCACACACACCACTTTCTGGCCTGAACACAAAACTCACTGCATGACCCTCCGTATTGTCCCTTCTCTTTTGGTAAAAGCCACGGGCACGGCATGTTGATGAGAAAAGGAGATTGGACCTGAAAAACCACTCAAGAGGGCTGCACAAGAGAGTTGCTGTAAGTGCACTGGATTGTGACATAAATAAGAGATGCATTCTGGTGCTATTCAGCTGTGCTTCCTCCCTAGCTGTTAGGAAGTTTTCTTTATGTTGATCTAAAATCTCTCTCCCTACAGTCTCCTCACACTGACCTGAATTTCACCCTTTGAATCATACAGGGAATATATCTCTGTCAATTACAAAGTAAAATTTTCTCTCTGAGTGTCCTTTTTTTGGACTAATAAAATATTTAAAGAATATATTTTCTTATTTTCTGTTATGTTTCTTAGGTATGTATTTTTTATTTTAACCTTGCTAATCATTCATACGATTTTATATATTTATGTAAATTGTTATTTCATTTTGAGGAGACCTTGCCAAAGGACCTTAATCCATCATGTGCTACACAAAGAGAAAACTGACAAGATCAATTTTTTTTAAGAATTTTTTTTTAAGAATTTTTTTATAAGAAATTAAATGGGTTAGATATCTATGTATGTGTGTTTTAATTTGAAAAGGTTCTGCAAAGTTACTTACTGTAAAGGAAAATGTAACAAATACCTGAGTATCCATCATCCAATGTTTTAAAATGTCCACGTTTCTTAATATATACATGAAACAAAATTTGATAGCCAAAGCCCCTCTCTTCTGTTCCCCTCGCAAATCTCACTTTCTTTACTCCTACCTCACAGAAAACCAGTCTGCTTTTTTATACTTGAGTTACATAAATATATATTTGATCATAAAGAATATATTATATGGTAGGGTGTGTTTTTATTTTATATGAATGGTGTATTTATCTCTACACAACTTGATTTTTTTCACTTAACATTATATTTTGAGATAAAATCAATATGATACATACAGATCTAGTTCATTTAACTTTAATTGCTATGTGGTATAAATCCATTTATAAATATAGCTAGAGATTATTTATCCATTTCCATATTCATTAATGGACATTTAGGCTATTTCTAATTTATTGCTGTTACAATAATGCCAGTTGCTCTCCAAAGTAGTTATGTTGTTTAATTTTCCCACAAGTTATGTGTGTAAGTTCCTAGTTCACCATTCCTTAATCAACATCTGGTATAGTTTTATACCAAATATGAACTATCAGTGTAGTTTAAAATAGTTTTATTTTTGCCAGTCTTCTAGATCTTACTGTTTAAATTTGCCTTTTGTTCTTTTCAGTCTTCATTTGTCCTTCAGTAGTTGTAAGATTCTTCCAAAAGGTGTTAAGCATATCATTTACATAAATTCTTAGATATTTTATAGCTTGTTGATAATATAAATGAAATACTTTGTAGTGTTGCATCTTCTAATTGACAATTGCTGGTATTTAAAAATGCTGTTGACTTTTGTTCAGTTAATAATTCTACAAAAGGAAACAGGGTTTAGAATGACCAACCTAGGAAACCAATATCTTATGAAGAAAACTTCAAATTTTTAAAATTATTGTATAGTATTTTTATTTGCTAATACAGGGCTCAGCCTTCATTCATTCAACAAATAATATTTAATGCCTACTAGGTTCTAGGCCCTGTGATTAACAGCAGGGCCACTCCAGCCAGAATATGACAGGCAATGTCACATTAACACAGAGGCTCAAATCACATGCAGCTCACGGCCCCATTGACAATACGATAGCATTCAATAAAAAAACAACAAACTAGAAACAATTAAGTGGGATCCTTTTTATATTTATTGAGAATCCATTTCCCAAGATTGTGGAGAATTCAGTAGCTCTTGGGACTCAGCACTTCCTCTAAATTTTCCAAACCCCAGAACACAAATATCCACATTTGCTTCTTTCTGCTATGTGATGTCACTGCAAGAAATCAGTCCTCCACTCTGCCTCAGATATGTGCTTACACGATGGCAAAGGACAGCCTTTCCCCACCCCAGCCTCACTCACACACAAGCCCTCCCACCCGACATCAAATACCAGTGCTTGGGCTTTCTCTTCTACATCGCCATTGCCCCTGTGTCACTGAAGAGTAAAGGACAGTGACTGTCCCCTCAGGGTCATTTGAGTACAATCCAACAAATTCTCTGGGCACAGATACACCTCCTTCTACTGCAGGATCCATAGGCAACGTGTGGGTGGCTGGCAGAGGATGATCCTCACCTGAGACACGCAAGAAGGGCAAGGCCTGTTCCTCCACCCAGGCCAGTGGCTATGCGCTCTTACATGCAGGGACCTTCTGCAAGATCCGTTCTGCTTCCATGGGCATCTCTGGTAATCCACTGATGGCGTTCAGCAGTCCCTCAATAAACTCACCATGGGCTTCCAGCTATTTCCAACCTGACCTTCTCAGCTCTGCCCACCTAGTCCTCCCAGGTGACCTGATTTTCTCTCTACTCTTTTTCCAATCTATTGTAATGGGATAAAAATCTATCCTCAGCTTTCTTCCTCTTTTGATTCTCAAGAGCCTATATTGAAAGTCAAATAGAGTATTGAATCTGTCTTCTGTTATTGCAATCCTAAGTCTCCTCTAACAAACCAGAGAGTGAGTCGTAGTCATGAAATGCAGAAAGAAAAGCATGAAGATCAAGACTCCAAGATACCACCATACTACATAGTAAAGCAGACATAAAGGACACAGAGTTCTGGAGTCAGACTACCTGAGTTTGAATCCCACTTCTGCCATTTACTGGTATGTATGAATAATTTTGTGCAAGTTACTTAATCTCTTTGTGCTTCAGTTTCCTTATCTGTAAAGTGGAGCTGATAATAATCTGCCTCAGAGTATTATTGTGATAATCAAATAAAGTCCTTAAGTGTGAAGCACTCAGAACAACGCCAGGAACATAGCAAACACTCAAGAACGTTAGCCATTATTATATAATTAAACATGACTCACGGCTAGTTCACATACAGCTAAGCACACAGCAGCTTGAGTCTAGAAGCCTGTCCCACTATTCCCATGATTTGGTTCTGCCTGAAGATGGTTGATCATCACCTTGAAGCATCCTCATTACCCTGCACTTTGTTCGGCTGTCTACCTCCCTGATGCTAGGTTTCCAAGGAATGCATGGCCCAGATGTCTCGCTAGGCAACTGCATACTCTTTATTGCTGGTTAACATTTCAACTGGAAATCTCTTTCTAGTCTCCTGCCCTGGAGACATCCACATGGCTCATTTCCTCATTTCATACAGGTTTCCACTTAAATGTCACCTCCATGGAGGAGCTGTCTATAAAAAAATAACTTGGTATCCTTTATTCTACCACTCTGCTTTGTTTTCTCCATAGCACTTATCACTGCCTAATATTTTATTTGTGTACATAGGTGTATAAAATGTTATATAATGGTATGTATAAATATAACTTATATTGTAAAGTGTTACATAAATATATACAGTATATAAAAATATATGTACAGTTATGAACCACATAATGACTTTTCAGTCAACGACAGACCGCATATACAATGATCGTCCCACAAGGTTACAATGGAGCTGAAAAATTATCACCTAGTGATGTCGGAGCCATCATAATGTAGAAAAGTGTGTTATTCATGTGGTTGTGATGATGCTGGTATAAACAAACCTACTGAGCTGCCAGTCGTATGAAAGTATAGCACACACAATTATGTACAATACATAATACCATAATACTTGTAATAATTAATGACTATGTTACTGGTTTACATATTTACTATACTTTATGTTTTATCATTATTTTAGAGTGTACCCCTTCTACTTATTAAGAAAAAGGTTAACTGTAAAACAGCCTCAAGCAGGTCCTTCAGGAGGTATTCCAGAAGAAGACATTGCTATCATAGGAGATGACAGCTCCATGGGTGTTATTGCCCATGGAGACAGTGCGACAAGATGTGAAGATGGAAGACAATGATATTAATGATCCTGACCCTGTATAGGCCTAGGCTAATGTGTTTGTGTCTTGGTTTTCAATAAGAACATTTAAAAAATTGTAAAAAGTAAAGATAGAAAAAAGCTTGTAGAATAAAGATATATAGAAAGAAAATATTTTTGTACAGCTATGTAATGTGTGTTTTAAGCTAAGTGTTACTGCAAAAGAGTCAAAAAGTTAAAGAAAATTAAAAATTGTATAAAGTAAAAACTTTACAGAATGCTAAAGTTAATTTATTATTAAAGAAAAAATATTTCTTATAAATTTAGTGTGCAGGGCTTATAAAGTCTACAGCAGGGTACAGTAATATCCTAGCCTTCACATTCACTCACCACTCACTCACTCACTCAAAGCAAATTCCAGTTCTGCAAGCTCCATTCATGGTAAGTGTCCTATATATGAGTACCATCTTTTATCTTTCGTACTATATTTTTACTGTACCTTTTTGGTGTTTAGATATGTTTAGATAGATAAATACTTACCATTGTGTTACAATTGCCTAGTATTCACTATAGTAACATCCTGTACAGGTCTGTATCCTACGAGCAACAGGGTACGCCACAGAGCCTAGGTGTGTACTAGTTTGTGCCATCTAGGTTTGTGTAAGTACGCTCTATGATGTTTGCATAACAATGAAATCACCTAACCATGCATTTCTCAGAAAGTATTCCAATATTAAGCAACTCATGACTGTAGATGATTTTCAAGAAGCGCTTTCCAATGAGGTGCATGCCTGGCTCATTCTCATTTCAGGTTTCTGGTCAAATGTCATCTCTTCAGAGAGGATTTCCATGACCATTGTAGCCACTCTCCAACATTGCTTGATTCCTTCCTAGTAGTTATTGCTCTGTAATTATTATATGTTTTGCATTCATTCATTTACTAATTATTTGAGTCCTTTCCCAGAGCAATGCAAGCTTCTTGGGGACAGGGGATTGTCTTTTTATTGATACATTCCCAGTACCTAGAACAATGCCATAGTAGGTGAACAATAAATGAATAATGAAAAATTAACGTATTTGTGAATGAACAATTTTCTTTAGATGATAAAATCCTTCAGTTTTTCACCTCTCACCCTTTGTTCTAATCTTCCTTTCAACCAAAAATATTTTCCTCCCTACTTCCACATTTCCAAATTTTACCCAGTCTTTGGGTCTAATTAAAATGTCTCATTTTCCAAGAAGACATTCTTGGGATGTGGCCAATTTGCTAGTTGTCCTTCAATAGCTGTTCTTTCTTTCTTCCACACAAATAGAACTCCAGATGTCAGCTAGCTAGACACATAATCTTGCAGAACAATGGCTACGTTTCTCAGTTTCCCCTACATCTAAATGCAGTTGTGTGGCTAAGTTCTAGCCCATGGAAATGTAGTATGGCAGCTTTGAGATCACTTACACTTTAAAAAAAAAGCTTTTGTATACCATACATCCCTCTTTTTCATCATCCCTTTCCCTATTCAGCTTCCTGGAATCAGTTGTGATGGCTGGAACTCTAGACACTCTCTTGCACCATGAGGATGTGGGGAATAGCCTAAGGATGGCATAATTGTGAGCCAAAAGGAGACCAAGTTCCTGAAGACCTAGTGAAATAGAACTGTCACATCAGTCCAACTGCTGACCCCTAGACTTTACCCAAAGAGGAAATGAGCTCTCAATTTATTTAAGCCACTATTAACTTGGGTCTTTTTTAGAAGCCAAACCTAATCCTAACTAATATATTCAACTAAAAGTCATCTCCCTCTTCTGAATAACATATGTGCTGACTACTATAGCTATAACTTTCTTATGAAATGTATCATTTCGCTCTTCTGTTTTAATGATGTTAGCTAGCCATTTGCTGAGCGAGTTCTGTGTGCCAAGCATGAAGTTAATCCTCCCAACCACCCTCTAAAGTAGGTATTTTTATTTCCATTTAACAGATGAGGAATCTGAGGTTCATGGGGCTTAGGAAATTTGTTTAAGGTCCCACAGTAATAAATGACAGAAACAGGATTTGAACTCAGACGTCTCCAACTCTAAACTCTGTGTTTTTTCCATTATACTCACATGCATGTCTTTTCATATCTAACTGTAAACTCCCTGGGGGCAGGACCCATGGCTTATGATTCTTTGTACCTCCATAATACATAACTCAGGGCCTTATACATATTCAGCCATCAATAAATGTTGAGTGAGTGAGTGAGTGGGCAGATGAATGGCTGGATGGTTTGCTTGGCATATAGTTCACTGAATTTCATTTTGTAACTTTCTGACATATACTCTCAGGACCAAAGCTGGACTCATATTCAACAATTAGATGAATGTCTTAGGTCAGGTTTCCTAGAAGCAGAGCCTGAGACAAGGATTTGGTTGGTTTGATTTATGGATGGAGCATTCTTCAGGAAGCACCTGCAGGGAAGTGGGATGGGGGCTAAGCAAGAAAATAATATCAGATCAAGTCTTCCTTTGGCCCAATCCACAAAGAGTCTGGAATACAGTCCACCCTGCAGAGTCATCCTCACCTTGAGGCTGTCTGCCATTGGCTGCAGGGCTTCCCCCCGAGGGAGGCAGAACCCCCAGGCCTCCTCAGTGCAGGAGAGTTCTCCTGAGAAGGCGGCAGTGGTGAGTTAGCAGCCAACACTCACACCAGCTGAAAGTGCACCAGCTGGTGAAGGAACTCTAGGCTGGACCAACTAACACCTTGTACAGCAAGATTTTAATATGAAAAGGCAAAGAAAAAATGCCATTGGCTTCGTTTCAGAAGGGCAGAAAACCCAGTATTATGTCAATGAGCTGATCTTGACAGTGAATATGTGAAACTACCTCAATCCATACCTCTCTGCGTGAAATGAGACAGACCCACCTTATTTACGCTTTCAATCACTTAAATTTCATCATTAAGCTTTCCTCTTTGAGATGTTTTTCAAAACTTTATAGACAACTTCTTAACCTCTGGGCACATAGCAAAAACCTTTAGCAAACAGGCCAGGAAGATGTGTGTGCATGTATGTGTGTATGTGTGTCTGAAAATCAAAATATGCAATCAAACAAAGCTTCATTATTAGTAACAGATAAGGATTTCTTTAGTAGTATTTTATTTAGAGTTTTAGAATACTCACAAAAGTGAAATCAAGTATTCTAGGCTAGTGTTCTTCTACCCTAGAACACTACTTAACAATAAACTCTATTCATGAAATGCAGCTATTGAAGAAGATTCGGTGGAAAATCTATGATGCTATTTTGTAACTGACAGATACAAGGTATTGATGTCTAGGAACATAATTTGAACAATGGCAGAATTATGGAGTTTGGAGAATGCTTCTGCCTTTGGTCAGCTTCTTCACTGACCCTACGTGACAATTTTGTTGAATCTCCATGCTAAAGAGTGGGGTGGGTAGAATGCAGCCACATCCCACCCTCAAAAGCCACCTACCAATGCCCACTACACTGCATTGGCACACCAGGAGAATCAAACACTGATATTCCAAAGCTACTCTACTGCCACACGGAGGGGCACATGCTTTAACCTTTTCCTGGAGGACACCAATTAAATACTAGTAGTTCCTCTTTTATTTTCTCTTCTGGTTCTGTGTGTGTGTGTGTGTGTGTGTGTGTGTGTGTGTGTGTGTGTGTGTGTCTTTCTCAACTTGTCACTTAGATATTTTTTCCCCAGGAAAATTTCCCAAAAACTCACAAAATGTTCCAAACCTCAGCATAGGTTGACACCCTGAGAATTTGTTATTCGTGAGCCAGGCCTTTTGAAGTCTGATTTCTCAGGATTGATGCTTTCTCTTTAAACAGTGAGCAGGAACATTGACTCAAAGGGGCTCTGACAATCACTTAGGAATAACTCAGACATTTTGTGTCTGGGCAAGGTCTCCCCTACACAGGGAACCTTTTGTAAATATTACTTACTCGAACCATAACACTAATAGATGTAGTTAATAATTATCACAATGTGCCAAAACTGCACAGTTTGCTCCCTGATTACAATATTAAATTGCTATTGAGCTGTGGTATTCGCTTCAGGCGATACTAGTAAGAACCCCCCAAAGACCCTGGCTGGCCTCGCCATATAAAAATGGAAAGTGTTCCGCTGCACACAATGCTCAGGCAGCAGTGGGCTTTGCCAGAAAACAAACACAAAACTCAAACAATAGAAGGAAAGTTTTATCAGAGCTGAAGTGTCCTTCCACTTGGGAACTGTCATCTCTCGAAAAGAAAAACACGCACACACTTGATAGCGGCTCACAAGGCAAGCCATTACTATGGGCACAGTGACTCACGGTGCAGACAGAGACTAGCATGCAGCCAGAGCTGAAAGGCTTTGTTTCATCTGCATCCGATTACGTCTAGAGATAGGCCATCCCAGCTCTGCAAAATTGAGAGTCCCTCCGAATGTGAACAGGCTTCTCTCCCCGTGAGCAGGGAGGGAACTTTCTTTTCCCACACACCCTCTCCTCTCTGCCTGACAGGTCAAGTGGCCTGGACAATAGGGCAAAGCTACTGAGAGCAAAACTGCAATTTAATTGAGAAGTGTCATTAGCTCCAGGACAGCACATTCAAAAGCAGACACAATGGGGGCATTTGTCATATGCAGTGCACGCCAATTTGCCCCTCCTCCGCCCACACGCTGCCATCCCACCTCCATATTTGCAATTTCGGAGACCCACAGTGGGCAAATGAGCACTTAGCAATCAATTTGCACATGCAGCCGCCCAGCCTGTGCAAACAGCTTGGCTTGCCCACCCCAGGGATACTGAAGCACATCCAGGGTATGCCTACTACTGAGGCTGAACTCAATCTAAGCTACCTTACAGGAAATTGAGGCTTCTGAATGCAGCATGGTAATGAGAAAAAGAACAGTGGCTATTAGGCAAATAATTAAAAGAGATTCAGCAAGGAGGATGCCACTTGTGCCTTGACCCTTTCAGGCCAGGCAAACTAGTAAATAGCCAGAAAAACGCTTTCATGTGGATTGGGAGAGGTGACACTGGGAGCCATCTGCAGCCCTCTTAGCAGCTGTACCGGCTCTGGCCTGTGCAGGCAGACACAGTGATGGATGTTCCTGGCACAGAGGAGACAGTAAATGTCTGCTCCTTTCCTCCCTTCCGTGCAGCCAGTCTACCTGCTCCAGATTACCAAGGTGTGCTGGGCTGTATCCATTCCCCAGACCAGGACAACCTGGTGTGAACTTGGAACTCAACGGGCAATTCAAGCCACCATGTCACCTGTAACACTAAAAATTCCCAGGAGAAACAGAGGGTGTTTATCCTGCAGCATCTACGAAAGAGGCCCAGGCACATCGACTCTTGGCAAATTTGATGAATATTAAACATAAAGGACCTTAGATTTTTAAACAGTCCTTCCGTCCTCTTTATTTCCAAAAATATACTTGTCCACTGTAAATTTTTTCACATATTAGTCTACATTTTATGCATTCCTCAAGGATAAATAATGTTCTTAATTATTTCCCCATTCACAAAGCTATGTGACCTTGGGCAAGTTACTATGCACTGCGTGCATCAGTTTATCATCTAAAAGTGGGGATAATACTAATGCATATGAAATCCCTTAGCACAAGTGCCTAGTGCAAAATAAGACTCCAATAAATATTAGCTGATGCTGTTATTATTACTGCTTTGTTATTATCATCCTTGTCTTTTATCCTCAGAATCTAGCAAAGGGGCTAGTACACAAAAGATGTTAAAAATTTGTTTTGTGACCAGCTGATTGATTGAATGAATGAATGAACAGATGGATGCCTTAGGTGACAAGCAACTTTCCACCCTGAGCTGCTCCGTCCCAATCATCATTCTCCCCGTGGCAGGACATAAGGAGGTTCAGGTCACATTGTTTCATCTGCCACATTCTGTACCTCTCAAATCTCCATGTCAGCTGCCCACACAACCTAATAAGAGAGGATAGCAACGGAAGCGTGATTTTTTTAAAGTCTCTTGTCATTCACTCTAACACACCTGTGAATTTGAAGGGACTAACCAAGCCGAACAGCACCAATGGTAATTTTCAAGGAAGCCCGTATTCGGATACAGGGTTTGGGCAGAGGGAGCCCATATCCACTGCACTACTATGGCGCCTCCCAAAAACCTCCACAAGAAGAGAAGAAACCAATAGAAAGGTGAGCGTATGTATAGAACGTCCCATCTCAGAACAGATCCTGAGCTCAAGCTGATAACACATCAGTGATACGGTTTAATGGAGGCATTAAGAGCACAAGCTCTGGATTATGTAGATCTACATCCTAATTCCAATTCTGACATGTGGACCATGGACAAGTTACTGAAGCTCTTTGAGCCTCACACTCTTTATCTGTGGAATGGGGATGAAATCATCCTCACAAGACTTTGGGGAAGTTTAAATAAAAGGAGGCATGCAGAGAACTTAGGACACAGCCTGTCACATGGAAGGTTAGGTATCTTTGAGGCTAATGAATCACTCTCTACACTGAGTTCCGAGAAAACTGAGAAATAGACTCAGGCCTCCAAAATGGATCAAATATTAGTTTTGTAACTGGTGAAACTGGACTGGGGAAGCCGTCTTGGCTTAAGGGCACATCGGTCCTTCTACTCCTAGCTCCAAGCCAATGGACACCCTGCGATCCACAAAAGGGAAAACAGCACTGACCACTTCAGCGACACAGAAACTTGCCTACTCCTCCTGCTGGGCATGCCAGGGGGGCCCTAGAGCTCCAGTTCCCTCTGCTGCACTCATGCAGTAGGCAGTGGGCCGAGTCTTCCCTTCTTAACCTAATCCTCAACTGGGTCCATTCCTCCTCTTCCACATGCAGGACTAGATCCTAGAGCCTTCTTTCTTTTTGATTCCCCTTTTCTTTTGGGCCCAGATATTTACCCTTCTTACCTATCCTTGCACATTCTCTTGGAGACCCTCCATTATGAAAGAAACAAAGTCAAGGATTTCTTGGTCAGTCTGAAAAGAGTATCCAGCACTCATGCTATTCTTGCCCACCCTCTGCTCCCGAAATTCGATAATCCTACATCAGGAAATACCTTCCCATCAGACACCAATTAACCCAGGACTACGAATCTATTGTTCACCCTTTATTCCCCACTAGCGTGCCCCACTCTCTCTGTCTCCTCTCTCTAATGCTTCCCTTTACAGTCATGCATCGCTTCACAAGAGGGATCATTCTGAGAAATGCATCGTTAGGCAATTTTGTCACTGTGAGAACATCATAGAGTGTACAAACCTAGGAGGTATAGCCTAGTACATGCTTAGGCTACATGGTATAGCCTATTGCTGTGGTCCCCAACCCCTGCACCCTGGACCCGGTCAGGAACTGGGCCTCAGAGCAGGATGTGAGCAGCAGGGAACGAATGAAGCTTCATGTGTATTTATAGCTGCCCCCCATCACTGGCATCACCGCATAAGCTCCGCCTCCTGTCAGCTCATTAGATTCTCATTGGAGCATGAACCCTACTGCAAACTGTGCATGCGAGGGATCTAGGTTGTGTGCTCCTTGTGAGAATCTGATGCCTAATCATCTGAGGTGGAGCTGAGGTGGTGATGCTAGCGCTGGGGAGTGGCTGCAAATACAGATTATCATTAGCAAGAAGTTTGACTGCACAATAAATGTAATGCACTTGAATCATCCCCAAAACATTCCTTTCCTGCCCACCATCCCCAGCCCCATCCATGGAAAAATTGTCTTCCATGAAACTAGTCCCTGGTGCCAAAAAGGTTGGGGACTGCTGGCCTATTGCTCCTAGGCTACAAACCTGCACAACATGTTACCGTGACAAATACTGTAGGCAACTGTAACACAATCATATGTGTTTGTCATATCTAAACATAGAAAAGGTATGGTAAAAATACAGTATTATAATCTATGGGATCATCATCATATGTGTTCCATTATTAACCAAAACATTGTCATGTGGCCCATGACTGTATTTCCCAGGAAACTTCCCTCAGGGAATAAACAATGGCTGCAGTCCCACCTACAATTTCTGAGCTAAACCAAAACTCAACTAAGCCTCGTTAAAATTTTCAATGCTCATCTCCCTGGTTTTTCTATCTCAAATATGTCCCAAATGTACAGCATAGCCATCCCAATCTCCAAGCTTCTCCACTGGCTTTTATCTTGACTCCTTTTCCACAGCATTAAGAAGCCCCTCACAATTGGGGCTTTTCGACTTCCTCGGGCACAATCGTTCCCATTTGTTCTCCGAGACCTTCCCTGTCCTCCTCTGGTGTAACTCTTTGTGCCCTAGTCCCTCTATAATTTCCTTAGTTCCCCATAACAAGCAGGATCCCTGGCTATATTCATTTTTCCTTTACCATCAGTCTAGCCCAGTATTTCTGATGATGCTTGACAAAATCTTTGGGACAAAACCGAACTGTCTTTCTTTTAAAATAGTCAAGGGGACAGACATTTCATAACAGCAAGAGACTTAAAAATCTCAGACCAGTCTCTGCTGGCCTGACCCATTGACTGACCTAGAGACCAGTCAGTATATGCTTTGTTACCACCACTTTGTCCTTGACACTACATAGACTACTCAACATTTAGATTTCACTGATGAGTTTTAGCCTTTTGTTTGTGAGATGAATGATTTCAAGCACCCACAGTCTGGACTTCTGGGTTTGAGGGGAGCCGGCTTCAAGGTCTGGCCAACAACCAGACAATTGCTATAAGGTAGGGGCAGCGGGTGGGTGTGCCCTGGTCGGTCATATAAAATTTCCTAGGCTAGAAATGATTGGCAATGATGATATCCAATCATAATTCCATTCCCTCATTTGAAGTAGATTTTATAAACTGACCTCAAAGATCAAGCTACCTCAATTTTTGAATATTTGGCAAGCATTATATAGTCCATATGTTGTAATAATATAAAATTTATCTTCTGGGAAAAACATAGACAAGTTTTGATGGGACTTAACTTGAACACGATAGGTAACCGTACCAACGCATTACTTTCTTCTTTTTCCCCAAAGAAGCGGTGACTTAAACATCAAATATATAATGGGAGATCAGGGAGCATTAGGCCCACAAAGGAGAATTTGACCAAGAATCTCCCTGAAGGACATTACGTTAAGTGAAATGAGCTAGGAACAGAAAGTTAAACACCACGTGGTCTCACTCATATGTGGAGGCTAAAAAAAAGTTGATCTTGTAGAAGTAAAAAATAGAACAAAGGATACTAGAAGCTGGGAAGGGTATAGGGAATGGAGCATAGGGAGAGATTAAAGGATACAAATTTACGGCTAGATAGGAGGAATACCTTCTAGTGTTTTCTACCACTGTAAGATGACGATAATATATAGCTTTGAATAGGTAAGAGAAGGATATTGAATGTTTCCAACACAAATAAATGATAGATGTTTGAGATGATGGACACACTAATTACCCTGATCTGATCACTATACGTTACATGTATTGAAACATCACTATGTACTCCATAAATACGTACAATTATTATGTGTCAATTTTTTAAATTTAATTTAAAAAAAGAGAAAAAAAATCTGGACGAGATTGAGAAGAATTGGTATTATCTCTTTCTTAAATATTTTATGGAATTTACTTGTGAAACCATTAAGACCTCAAGTTTTCCTTATGGGAAAATGTTTTTGATTACAAATTCAATTTCCTTAAAAGATAAAAAGCTATTCAAATGTCCTATTTCTTCTTGAATGAATTTTGGTAGTTTGTGTCCTTTAAGAAATTTGTCCATTTCACTTAAGTTTATCAATTTATGGGCAGATATTTGCTTGCAGTATTCTCTTATCACCATTTCAATATTCAATGGTGACTATATCCATCCATTTGTGTTGCTATTAATGTAAAGAAAATACCTGAGGCTGGGTAATTTATAAAGATAAGATGCTTATTTGGCTCACAGTTCTGTAGACTGTACAAGCATGGTGCCAGCATCTGCTTCCGGCGAGGGTTTCAGGGAGCTTCCAACCAAGGTGGAAGGCGAAGGGGGAGCAGGCGGGTCACATGGTGAGAGGAGGAACAAGAGGGAGGTGGTGATGGTGCCAGGCTCTTTTAAACAGCCAGCTCTCCCGTGACCTAATAAAGTGAGAACTCACTCATTGTCACAGGGAGGGCATCAAGCCATTCCTGAGGGATCCACCCTCATGACCTAAACACCTCCCGCCAGGCCCCACATTCAACACTGGGATGAAATTTCAACATGAGATCTGGAGGGGTCAAACATCCAAACCACATCAGTGACTGTAGTGATGTTTCCTCTTTCCTTCCTAATATCAGTTTCTTCTCTTTTTTTTTCTTGGTTAGTCTTGGTAAAATTTAATTGATATTACTGAACTTTTCAAAAAGCAAACTTTTGCTTTCATTGATTTTCATGATTATTTTTTCTATTTTTAATTAAATTGATTTCTTGTATAATGATTATTTTATCTTCTTTCTTTCTGCTTTTGGTTTAATTTGCTCTCTTTTTCTTATTGTATAGGGTCAAGATTTAGTCTATTAATTTGAGAGCTTTCTTTTCTTCTAATATAAGCATTCACTATACATTTAACTCTAAGCACTGTATTAGTTCCATACTGTAAATATCGATATGCTATATTTTATTTTTATTCATTTCAAAATAGTTTAAGTTTCCTTTGGGCTTCTTTGAATCCTGGGTGATTTAGAAATGTTTTTGCTTAATTTCTAAATAAGTGGTGCTTTTCCAGCTATTTTTCTGTTATTGATTTCTAATTTAACTCCATTATAATTATAAGCTTTTTTATGATTTCAGTTTTTTTAGATTTTTTATGTTTTCTGGGGGGAAATATGATCTATTTTTGTGAGTGTCTTATGTGTATTTGAAACAAATATGTACCTTTCTGTTGTTAGGTTAAATTGCTGGAAAATGTAGGGTGAGTCAAGCAGGTTAAAAAAAAAAAAAATCCCCGAACACCTGGCTTCCAGGAGCTCATTCTCTGTTCTTTTTTCAGATCTGTCTAACCCAGCCTCCAAGATCCCAACTTTTCCTAATAATCTGGTGGATTTCAGTTTCCCATTCCTATCTGTCTAGTTTAGGCTAGTTGATCTCAGTCTTTCCTTAAGGAGATTCCCTTCCTCACAGAATGATTCCTAATCAGAATGATTTTTCTTTCAGTCTCCCACTGTTCCTGTTCCTATTTCTAAATCAAATCCTGCTATTAAACCTAGCCAGTTCCTCCTAGAAAGTCTCAGCAAACTTGATTCCTAGAGAACTGCATAAAGCTTTTTAATTTTCTTTATTATGTTAAAAAGATGGCATTACAATAATTCTATTGAATTTTTCCTCCACCTACCCTAAGAGGATGACATCCCCATATTGCAAGGGCCCATTCCTATAAAAAGGGAGATTCACTATCAAAAACCTGCCTGTGTCTGAACTCCGGGCTGGGTCTTTGAAATATATTAATGCAACCATAATAGAAGATTATGTAATTAACAAGAGAAAGTCAATCTGAGACCATGACGGGTGAGAAGGGGCATTGGCTTCAATAGCACATGAACAAACCACATGATACCAAGAGGGTGGTCTTTCCATTGCTCCCTCTTTGACCCTAGAACTGGTTACAAGTCAAAGCAAGTTAAAGAACAGGATTTGAAGCAACTGGCCAATAACTGCTACTGATTCCTTTATAATTTAAAGGCCGGAACCATACATACCGGTGTTCCTAAGTCTTGGCCTGCAGAGAATCATGTAAAGAGAACAAAAATGTTTCCACTTACCAAAGCCAAAAAACCTGTACAACAAAAGATACTTTAATTTTATACCCAGTGCACCTGCTAAGGTCAAAAACATCAACCCCACTCCCATAGCCTGTGCCTGGTAAAAATAGCCACACACCTGTGACTACCAGCAATAAAGATGTCACACATTGTAAAGAAAAATCTGAGAGATCCACCCTTTCCAAAGCCTTCTTCCAAACCACATCACCAACACAATGTTTAGGTCCCCAAATGAATGTCCAGCCTTGAGGTTTCCAGACTTTACATGATATATAGGAGTTTGAGGAGGCTCCTAAATTGCACATAGTCTCCATTCCAAGTTCTAAATCAATATAAGAGTCAAACAAAGATCAAAATACTGATTTTATTACCAGTATAAAGAAAGGGATGGCTCAATATTTACTGAAAAGGAGCAAGCTCCAAGATGCATAGTTAAATTTTAAAAAGCTGGGGGCATAGCTATACATGCCGTGTGTCATCTTTATGTCTGTCTGTATGTATACATGACCAGAGACCAAAACAGACTTTTTATACCATCCCATCAAGTCTGGATTTTAGAATCTGCACATGGGAAATTTGGGACAACAGAGTAGTTAATTAACTAGGCAGTCATTTAAAAGATTATGGCTCGACTCACCCCCTGTTGAGCAAAATGCTAAAAAAGAAAGGCCATACATATGTAGCCACCTGTAAGCCATTATTAACCCCTTTCACTAGAGAAGCAGCGGATGTCACATTATTGCTGCTTCGTCAATCACATATATCTCCTACTCCAGTGGAAACCCACCAATGAAAGAGGTGGAGAGGAGGGAAGGGTACTTTTTAATACTACTATGTTGCTACATAGGGGAGTAATAAAAGATTTGAACTTAATTGGCACAAATTAGTCCTTGACACAATTAGCCATGTTACAGGTATTTCTGAACATGCTCCAGTTCAACTGATGCCTATCCATACAGTTTAACCCAGGGATTAGCACACTTTTTTTAAAGGGCCAGAGAGTAAAATTTTAGGCTTTGGGAGCCATACAGCTCCTGTTGCAACTACTCAACTCTGTCCTTATAGAGGAAAGCAGACATAGACAATACAGAAACAAATGGGTATGGCTTGATTCCAATCAAACTTTCTTCACAAAAACAGGTAAGCAGTAGTTTGCCATCCCATAGTTTAACCTATGGAATGAGGCAACTTTACCTAAGAAATGTGACCAATGTAAATACGAGGAATATTTCCAGAACCTGAGCCCTTGCCATCTCTCACCCAGACTATTGCAGTAACTTCTAACTGATCTCCGGCCTCAGGGTCTCCCCACTTCAATTCACCCTTTGCACTCCACCATAGTTTTTTCACTAGAATTTGATTCTGATTACATGACTACCCAACATAAAAACCCCCCATGCCTCCCAGTTGCTTCAAGAATGAAATCCAGTCTCTTTGTCATGGCTTATAGATCCCTGTCTGGTTTCAACCTACCTGTAAATCTTTCCTCCATATGCTAGCCTCCAGATCTACTGAGGTGTTGAACTTTCCACAAATAGGCCATAGTCTTCTATGTCTTCAAGTCTTTTCACATGTTGTATTAGTCAGAGTAATTAATGCCAACTACCACAACACACAAACTTAATACAATAAAACTCTATTTCTCTCTCACACAAAGTACGATGCAGGTCAAAGGGGCTCTTCTCCATCCAGTGACTTAAGGATCCAGGTTCCCTCTTTATTGTGACTCAGCCATATCAACCTCTTCCTACAAAGTATGCCCCAGCAGGAGAAGAGAGAAATGCATGGGACACCACACCAATGCTTAAGTGCCAAGGATACTAAGTAGTGCATCATTTCTGCTCACAGTCCTCTTAACTAAGATTCAATCACAAAGATCCAATCCAACTTCAAGAAATCTGGAAAATATAGGGAAACATATGGACAATTTGTGAGCACAAACTACCACATACAATTTACTGCATACACTGTGCCCTTTGCTTGGAATATCTTTCCATTTCTTCTCTTCCTAGTATCTTCTCATCTTCCAGATCCTGATCGAACGTCACCTTCCTGACCTCTTCAAACAATTATGTCCCCGTACCCAATGCTCCCATAAGTTTCGATATAAATCTGGGCATGGATCATTTCATTTCAGAAGACAAGTTATCTTTCTCATCAATAATGCACTTCCTAGTGCCTATGAACACACAATACATATTTTTCTATATGCACAAATGAGCCCACCAAGATGACATATAGAAGGATTTGCCCATGGAAACAAAAAACCAAATAGGACTGATTCTCTCATGAGTCCTTGTCATGACTATGAGTTACTAGCCAAGGATGAAACCACCTATGGTAAGAAAGCTCTCAGAAAGGGTGATTTCTGGACCAAACTTGTTGAAGTTTAAAACATCTGAAAGAGCCACATGATTATGGTGTGCCCTATAATGTTTAAAACAATACAGCATTCTGATTCTGGAACTGGAAGACTAGAAGCGTTTCCAGTTGGGAACAGGAGTGACTGCTCAGACGCACTGTCCTAGGGCTCGCTTCTGAGAAAATGAGAGGGGTAGATGGGTGGGACAAATATTTCCAGGCAGCCAGCCAAGTTAGTGATCCCAGGCATGTGTGTGTGCTCTGAGTCATTCTGTCCTTCTCTCATGCTGACATTTGAGTTCCTTCCCACGCCTAATCATATGTTTCTTATATCTTTAAAATAAAGACCAAATTCAGGAAAAGAGACTGGAGTCCATCCTATTTCTGAAGCAGAGAAATGTTAGGAACTGGAAGTTTCCAGATGCCTGCCTTGCAGTTTTTGGTAGTCTGCTGCATTCTGACTGAGGTCAGGTAACCATAACAAAAAGGAAAACGAATGACTTCAGTGAAAACTTTGCCAGGGGCAAAGCCAAGAGGCATGATATTTCGGTTGGATTACAATCAACAGAAGCAACTTACACTGATGTCGGTATTGTTCAGAATTCTGGAGATGAGTGTTATACATTTAAGGACTTTTTAAGATTTTTCAAGCTTTTGATATTTCAGTTGAACAGTTTGGCTGGCCAGGTTTTATCCCCCCTACCCCAAAGCATTCATTAAAGAATCTTAGTCATGAATTTTTGGCTAGTGTAATGCAACTGCCTTAATATCAGTGTCCTGTGGTTTATAAACTCACTATTTTCCTAGAAGGATCTAGAAGCATATTAGCTGTGACTCTCCTAAACATGTCTCTCAATGAAACCCTGCCATTAGCACCAAATATTCCAGCAGACTAACTAGCTGTGGGCAACAGCTCATCTCACTGACAAAATCTGCCACCAGCCTCCATTAATTTGGAGAGCCTGTCTCATCAGAAAAGCTGCATGACAAATCTACTTCTGCTGCTGGTGTTAACACGCGGCTATCAGGGCGACAGCCAAAATGCATTTGAGTTCTGGACTCCTGTGAAAACTTACCACGGAAGTAGACTCCTTGCTGAAGGACAGGAGCTGCCCTTTGCTGAAGGTGAAAATTATTTCCGCGGGGAAAGCTCCAAAGCCATTTCACCCATTAAAATGTGACTGGACATATTAGGAAAACAGGAGGGGTGAAAGCAGAGTGTGCAGATGCCATGGGGGCTGGTAAAGAACCGGCCCCAGAAAGTGGCCGAATGACCGTGTAGTCATGCTTAGGAGTGGAAGGCGTTGGCCCCAGAGCCTCATTACCGCTGGGCGGTTTAACATGCCAATTACTGGTGTATTGACCATATTTAGGTTGACTTCATGTCAAAAATTAATAATGCCAGTGCAGAGTGCTACTCTGAGGTGTGCTAGAGCTTGTTACCCAGAAGGAAAGTAAAGATGCTGGAGTCAAATCTGGAAAGCACTTCAAATCCGTGTGCCAGGATGAGAAACAAAAGCAGCTAGAAAGTTTCACAAAAGAATGGGCCCCCGTGGCCAGCTATGATAAGCGTCGCTTGCTCTAGTGCTGTGGTCCCTGGACTGCTGCATCGGCATCACCCACAAACTTGTTAGAAATGCAGATTCTCTGGCCCCAGCCTAAACCTACTAATCCAGAAATCTGGGAGGTGGGGCCCAGCAATTTTAAGAAGCCCCCAGGTGTTTCTGATGCCAGTTCAAGCATAACTGTACTCCAGAGAATACAGAGGGATCTTCAAGTTCACCTCCTAACCCAGCCACCCACTCAACAGAAGACCTTATGGAAGTCAATCTTGCTGTCCTTCCATCCCATTCCATCTAGAAAATGGCTAGTCATATCAAACACTGTGGCCCAAACCTGCTACTTCACCCCCTGCCCCTGGCTAGATGACCAGCACAGCCTATGTTGAAAGCTTGTATTTCTTCTGCAAAGACTCTGGGGTTGCCTAGATGGTCTCTGATCTCATTTGCATAAATGAGGTCCTCCCTCATTTGTGTAAATCTAGGTCTTCTGAGTAGCTGAGCAGAACATGGCTTCAAAACAAAAAAAAGTTTTCCCTGGGCTTAGAGACAGAAAAGACTAAGAAGTTCCAGACCAGGATCTGCCTAGACCAGAGGCCAGCCAAATCTGGCTGGCTGCCTGTCTTTGTAAGTAACGTTTCACTGAGGCGCCACCATGCTCACTCATTACATGCTGTCAAGGGCTACTTTTGAGCTACAACAGCAGGGTTGAGTAGTTGCAACAGAGACGCTATGGCCTGCAGAGCCTAAAATATTTACTCTCTGATCCTCTTTAGGGGAAACATCTTCAGATCCCTTGTCTAGATCCATAATCAGCCTCCACTGAAGTAGGAACTCAGAGCAAGGGGGAGGCGCGTACGGGGTCACGAGCTGGGGAGGTGCAGCGGCTTCGGGACCTCCAGCGCAGGAGGCTTTGCCCAAGACCAGCTTCATTCTTCTGGGGCCTGAAAGCCCCAGGTTTGCCTCTAGAGACAAGTTAGGGGCCCCCAAAAGACAGTCTCACCTGTACAAAACCCCTCTGGTGATCTCACACATGCTAGTCCACAGACCACACGTTGAGAAGTGGAGGTATCTGATCTGGCTCTTCAGACGCAGAAAGATATATGCATATCCCAATGCGCTTAGAAAGCTCATTGGATAAAAATCTGGTCTAACTCTCCCAACTGCAGCTGTGATTTTTTTTTTTTTTCACTTTCTAAGAAATTTGGCAGAGAGCGAGGGGGATAAATTCAAACTTCCAGCCTCGTTTAATTAATTCAGCCTAGAATGTGTGTAATGACTCATTTAACATTCTTCTCGAAATTTATACTGCAAATACTCCAACTCCATACTTGTAAAGATCATTTTAAATTTATAGAACCCAACTTCCAGCAGACCAGAAAGCTAAATGTAGTTTTGACTTGTACCATCGCATAAACAAATGCTTGTTCCAAATGTAACCTTCGGGCATTTTGGAATTAGGAAGTTCTAATCTCTCAAAAACGCAGATGGGCAGATAACTTACACATGTCAAGGGAATCCTCGGGGTATGGTGGTGAGAAAACTAACTGGTACCTCTGAGGTTACAAAGGAAATTTTGAAAATTGTCAACTTTACAAACAAATATAAAGTTATTTAGAATTCAATAAGAATTCTAAAAAGAACTTAAAATAACAAAGAATTTCTATTCTAAAACTGAAATGTTTTAATTTTTTTTAATTATACAAACTATAATATCCCATTATAAAAAATGTATAAAATAGAGAAAAGAAAATCCACCCATGTATTTTACTAAAAAAAGAAAACTTTTGAAATTTAAAATTTGAAAGAATCTGTTTTCCTGATATGGAAAGAACTGTTTGCAAATTGTCAAAGAGCTGATAAGAACTGCAAAGTTCAGTGATAACAGATGGCCATGACCCAAATAAGCATTTGTCCCTCACTGTGTCAGCAATAACATATTCTCCAGAGGGACTTCCCCTATCTCAACCTTCAAGACATACCTCCAATCCTTTTTCTCCATTCTAGTCTCCCTGATTTATCTTTCTCTCTCTCCCTTTCTTAATTGTCTGTAATATAATTGCAGCTTACATTTATTGAACTTTGTGTTGAGAACCTTACATGGATTATTTCATTTAACCATTGCAAGAAGTCTGTGAGTAGCTACTATGATATCTTCATGTTACCAATGAGAATCTGGAAGCTTAGAGAAGTATGGCAGATTGTTACTACTGTGATCCAGAATTTGTTCACAACTCCCTATATGTGTGCCTATTCAAAAGTTGGCATCTATGTCTCTAAGCCTTAAATTTAGGCTTGGTCATGTGAATTGCTTTAGTCAATGGGACAATAGTAAATGAGATGTAAGTCTCATGACACATGCTTGCTCATTGAAGCTTGTCCTCTCTTGCTGCCAGAGCTTTCAGCCACCAAATAAAGAAACCCAGACTAGCCTGGTACATGAAGAAAGATTCCAAAGAGAAGGGTCCTAGCCAAGGCCCCAGACATATGAGCGAGCCCAGCCAATAATAGGAGGAGCAAAAAGAAGCTGTCCCAGCAGAACACACCTGAATTGTCAACTCACCAAATCATGAACACTTACATCATGATTTTTTAAGCCACTAAATTTTGGGGTAGTTTATTACACAGCAAAGCTGACACAAGCATTTTGCCCAAAGTCACACAGGCAGGATTAAGATTCAAGCAGAGGTAGTCTTTACTCTAGAATTTAAGTGCTTAACCCCATGTCATACATGAAACCCCAATGAATGTAGTCAGTACCATGGGTAGAGTCAAAGCTCAATGGTGACACAGTGTTCCCTTAAAGACACCCATAATGATGGGTTGTCTGTCAATCCGGGCCCAGAGATGGGCCCATTTCACATGTTGCCATTAGTAGCTCATCTTTAAATTCAGGCCAGAGGCACCTGGGAAATAATTAGCTGCAGTGTTGTTGTCCTCCCATAACAAATTTGAGGGCAACTCTTTATTTTTGCTGAAGTTAAACAGTTTGTGGCAACAAATGTTACTTACACTTTTCTAGGAATAGAAATGTATTTACTTTTAATCAGTTGGGGACTCATTAGTGAGGCTGTCTTTATCTCCCTGAGTCTTTGCCTTTTTTGCTTGTTTTTGTTGTGGGTTTCCCCCTGCCCCGTATTAGTGTTTTGTTTGTTTTTTGCAGAACCCTCTGAAATAAACTCTAATGGGCTGAACAAATCAGAAACTGAAGCAATGTCAATTGCAATATCAGAGTCAACCTGTATAATCTACCTCTTTCCACAATCCTTCCCTATGCCTTACAAAAATGAATGAATAACTGATCATTAAAAATAAAAAGGCTATCATTCAAATAGTCAAGCTGCATGAAGCTTTAATCTGGTGCAGAGACACTAACGAGAAATTCCGGTAAAGACCATACACCAAAGCATTTCTAAGAAACGTGAAGCTTTTAAAATATTTCCCCACAATAACAGACTCTTGAAAGATTTGCAGATCTATGGGCAAAGTGAATAAAATATTTTGATGTATAATAAACAAATCATGTAGAAAAGTAAATTTGGAATACCAAATTTGAAAACAACTATCGTGACGACTAACTTGCATAGCCTAAAGTGAATCGCTTCTAATTTTTTCCTCTTATTTTCTCTACCTATAAAGGTCTCATAGCCTTTGTTTTGTGAAATGAGCAACACAGTATTTCAGATAGTATGGCTTAGGAAAGTATGTCTTTGAAATGCTAGTGGTCTTAAGCAGTTATTAATCCAGGGCCTGCCTGGTATGCTACCATGACCCCCTTAACACACACACTCTTTCAATGACATCTGTCCCCTGCAGAGACAGTTCCCCCTGGCCCCTGCCTGCATCAGAGAGCTGTTCTGGCTGTGTCTTTGGGACACCCCCACCCCTGGCAAATGAAATGTAGACACAGCCCGTAGCTCTGACACTCATTATCTGGTGTGCCTCAAGGATAGATTTAGGCAACCAGCCACTTCTAGAAACATCTGGTGAAGGGGTCTGTGCTTATGCTTTCTATGTGTGCCCTTACTAGCCCTTTTGCCCTGGTTTCTGGTGCCATTTTCCCTCCTGATCTCTGGCAGAAACTAGGATCTAGCTGTGCACGACAAACAGCAGGCAGAACCCTTCCTTACCTTCTCTCTGGGTTCATGCAGCCTGGAGCTGGTCTCCATTTGCTTTCTTACCCATAGTCTTGGATCTGCTTTAGGAGGACCCGGATGAGCTTCCGTCAGACGATAAGAGCTGCAGCCTCCCAGAGACTTTCCATTATACCCTTCTTCTCTCCCACCTTGGATTTTAACGAGCACTTACTGAGAATTAAGTATGTCCCAGCTATTTGGATCTGGTATCCCCGACAGCCCTTTCCTGGGAAGAAAATTGAAATCAGCCCCATGGTCCCAGGAACCCCTGCTCTCTGATCCCAGCAGTCCAGGCTCATCCACTTCCCCCTGGTGGAGGCGTTGCACCATTAAGGGAGAAAAAAAAAAATCTGTTCAGAAACCCTAAGGACCAAAAGATTGTCGAATGCCGGTGAGCCACTGCTCGGGTGTCAACAAAAAGAGAAGAGTATTACTTAGCTCTTGCTTCTTTATCCTAATATTCTTTGTCATTCCCCAAAGAGAAAAGGACATTTGGGTAAGGAAGAAACTTACTCTGTCCCTTGTAGATTCTCCTTCTGACAGCTCTTTCTCATCATGTGCTTTTTTGCATCTTCATATTGTACCGAGCTCTCTCCATCACGCTGCAGAAAATAAGGGCTTGGCTTATAATCTGCACCGTATTTAACTGCAAAATTGCTTTGTTTGCATCCCTTCCATCCCTGTGTATCTAAAGGAGCTGTGTACCTTTGATTCATTCTTAAAACTTGTATTTCGTAACCAGATTGTGCATCCGTTTTAAAAGAGAATAGTTGAATGGTTGAGGATGAATTTATTTTTCTTACCCAGTTTCATTCAGAAAGGGAAGATGGATGAGATCAGCTTGGCTACTGAGCTACCTGGTTCCATTAATCCTGTTTTGTGCATGTTCCACAAAATATATACGCAGATGCTTTGTGCCTCAAAACCCAGAGCCTGATGCCTATTTCTCAACCATAAACCACAAAATGCTCAAGAACCCATGATCTTCTTTTCTTCTCAGCCAAGTGTGTCTTGGCACTATCAAAAACTCTCTCTTAGAGACACATTTTCCCTTAAGCTCAATTTACATGGAATGAAGTGCCCTGGGCAGCAAGCTGCTGGAATTCTTTCAGTATCATGTTTGCCTGCAAAAGGGCATTTACTCTTGACATTTTTGAAGATATTCATTTTACAACCCAATTTTCACACTCAAATAATCACCATCTGTGTTGTCCAGTTTAGAATGATCATTGGAAGCAAGTGTAAGTTATTTTTCCCTTCATTTTTTTTCCTTTTGTTTCTTTTGTTTTAATTGGTGGTAGCATAATCAAATTTAGTCTTTCATTTCTAAGTACTGTTGCTTTATATGCAAAGGGGAAGAGAGGGAAGGGAGGGAAGGTGGAGGGAGGAAAAAAGTAAGAAAATAAAAGATACCTGAAAAAGAGTAAAATGCACTAAGCCTTAGCAAGATTTTTCTCATGAAACGTTACATTATGGTTGCTGTTGTTCATATCACTTTTGGTGCACATTTCGCCATTAATCCGCCAAGTCAGACAATCAGTCCTTATCCCAATTTGAGATTCTTTAATGTGTGAAAGCCAATTTGTCTACATATTGTACTTGAATTATAACTCTGCGCATTTTTAAAATACTCAGTTAATTTCATAGTATTCCTGGGTCCTCCTGATCTGAGGAAGATCTCTCCAAGTGAGGCAACCCAGGAAGGTACCCCAGGAAGCCCCCGGCCCTGCACTTCCCCTTCTCTAACATTCATCACATTTACAATTACTCATTCTTTCTACCTGGTAAGTCCTATAATACCACATACCATGCCTGTTTTATTTATAATGCTCCTGGAGGTAGAGTACCCCCCACACACATTATGTTTGACACTTTCAGTGTGCCCTAAAAGCATTTATTAATTGAATTAAATAAACGAATCAATGTTGGTTCTGCTTCCTTTTCTTTCTTAAAACGGAATCTGAGCTCTTTATACTATAAAATTCTCCATCACAAGAATTATTATCCCTCAAAGACTAAAAAAAAAAAGAGAGAGAGAGCACTCAATGTATTTTGTATAAGTCAGAATGGTTTCCTTGAAAAATGCATTTTTTTTTCATATTAGAGTTTATGTGGGGAAAAAAGCACAAAAGTGAAGGAAGAGCTAATATGCCAAACAATTATGGAATTTCATGAAACTTTCTTATCTCAGCTAGTTAGATAATATTTAAGGCTAAGTTGAGCAGAAAATAATTCTCAATGAGTTTGTGTTTATTTTAAGATGGGGCAAACATAAGCTGAACAGAAAAGAACAGATATAAAACTCAGCGTATTACCACTCTGCATGAAGTGCTCGCAGGACTCAGTGACCACTCGGCAGTAAACAGATACTGCACCAAGGCAGGCAAGAGAGAGATGGAAACCATATGGGTTTGTAGTAAAATAACACAGTTTATCTCCGCAGGTGAGAGGAAGTGCCAATGGGAGTAAATACTGTATGTCATTAAATTTAAACCAAACACATATTAAGAGCTCTGTTTTGATCTTTGTTGGAGGAAAAACAAAGACGTTGGACAACTGGAATAAGCAAGTACCTCTCTGTTCTCGGAGAGGGCAGCGTGTTTCAGACTACATATTGCTCCATTTCTGCAGCCCCCGTGTGAGCACATCTGGAGAGGCAGAGCAGTTTAACATCTGTGCTTTTGAAAATCAGAGTTATTGTTGAAGCCACATCAGTGACCATGCATGGGTTTCTATTAATAAACCATGTGACTTATTTGAACTATTATTTTTATTGTCTTATACTTAGGATTTTCCTTAGAAAAGCAAATTCTCATACTATCAGGTCCCTAAGTAGGACTTCCAGGGGTACGGGATAAATCTAGAAAGGTATAAAAGATCCAAATTAATGGAAATTTGTAGCATTCCTTCACAAGACAAAAACAAATGCCTTCATTCCCAAAGTTTGTACTCACACTATACAGTAGTCTCCCCTATCCACAGTTTCACTTTCCGCAATTTTAGTTACCTGAGGTCAACCATGGTATGAAAATATTAAATGGAAAATTCCACAAATAAACGATTTACACACCCAGGCTGTGAATCATCCCTTTGTCCAGCATCACCACGCGGTGTACACTTACTCACACCTTAGTCCTTTAGTAGCCATCTCAGCACTCAGATCAACTGCCGTGGTATCACAATGCTGAGTCAGTAGGAAACCAATGCTTACATCCAATGCCTGCGTCATTCATCTCACTTTATTTCACACAATAGACATTTTATCATCTCACATCAGCACAAGAAGAAGAGTGAGTACAATACGATAAAACATTTTGAGAGACAGAGGAACCACATTCACGTAACATTTATTGCAGTATATTGTTATAATTGTTCTATTTTATTATTGTTATTAATCTCTTACAATGCATAATTTGTAAATTAAACTTTTTCATGGTTATGTATGTATAGGAAAAAACAGAGTATATATAGGGTTTGGTACCATCTATAGTTACAGGCATCCACTGGGGGTCCTGGGACACATCCCCCAATGATAAGAGGTGACTACTATACTCAGTTCATATGGATGTTCAACACAAAGACTCACAATATCTACCTCTAAAACAACACAGGCACCAAAGAAAATACACTGATGCTCTCAGGTTTTAAAATATAGATTTATGTCATAAAGAAGACATCCATTTGCTAATTTTTATATGCCATTTTTATGGCAAGTTGAAGGTAACATGTAAGATCAAAAGTGCATCAGTATGGAAATGAAAATGATTGATGTCTCATTCTTGAATTGGGGTCTGGTGGTCTCAATGGCCCTCTAGGAGTTTCTCCATCATCTTGTGCTATAAGTATTCATGGTAACAAAATATCTATGCTTTTTCCCTAAATGAATTATTAATTTATTTGACATGAAAATCAGACACCATTTTATTAGTATATTAGGGTCATGTTGACTATCAAGACAAATAAGCCCCAAAATTTTAGTGGCTTGGCAAAACAAAATTTATTTCTCATTCACCTAACAATCCAATGAGGGTTTTCCTGGCCATTCAGGTGGTTCCCTCCACATGGTGATTCAGGGATCCAGGCTCCTTTCATCTTGCATTGCTATCATCCCCTAGGGCCTTAGAGGGCTCTGATTCCATCCAGGGGACGGGATAAAGCGGGAGTAGAGAAAGCCCTATCTACTTCAAAGCCTCAGCCTGAAGGTAACTTCATATCCCCTTTACTCATGTTTTATTGAGGAGGACCAGTCACACAGCCACTTGTGGATGAAAGAGAAGCTGGACAGCTGTCTCCTGGTGACAACTCCACATTACCAAATGAGGCACACAAATATTATTTTGATAAGCCATCTATACTGCGGTGTCTAATGTAAATCATTCCTGGTTTCCTCATTAATTGCCAAGAGATATATTGGCAGAAGGATCAATTGGAGGTAGGGAGTAAGAGAACTCTGGGGTTTTTTATCTCCTGTTCCTCCACCCACAAAATGTCTTGGGGACCAGACACATTTGAAAACTGGTAGTCCAGGCAATGATTAAAAAAATGGTCAAATGTCCAAATGTACTTTAATGTACCTTTCTGCTGGCTGCTCTTCAGAACCCTGGAATAGCTTTTGTGGCTAAAGTTATGCATTTTACATTGTTATATGCCTGAACTTGGGAGCCCTTGCAATGAACACTTCCTGCAAATAATTAAAAAAAAAAAAAAGGATGATTGGCTATTGGTGAGGGATAGCTATAAAGAAAATACTTGCTTTTAGTCATTCCCACAAAAAAAGCTACTCAAACTCTAATGTCACTTGTCCCAATTAAATATCTATAAAGGGCAGGGAACCAAATAAATTATGGCTGCAGGAACTCGGACTAGGCCAGGCTGGAAACAGTAGGAGAATGAATGGCCAAAGCTTGCACTTCGCTTTGGGTCAAAACAAAGCCTTTGCCTTCACTCACCCTGAAAGGGAATATTCTGATCTGGGTGTAAGGTGGGCATGTCCTAAGAGCTTTAGCTCTTGAACCTTAGTATGAAAAAATTGGATGACTATTAACCAAACTGAGCTGAAACAAAACTCCCAGTGTACTGAGAGGCAGACACAAAATGTTGGACATTCACACTCTTTATGTCCCAAAAGAAAGATCATGAACAAAGAGTTCCTGAGCACTCCACCCTCCTAGGAAAACCTCCTAGGAAAAGTGCCAGTGATATATAAGCGATATTTACATCTAAGCAATAGTGATCCTTTCCATCTGGCTAAATGCTCCTAGGAAGCATCCTGAAAGTTTGTGCCCCTCACCACTTCTGCTCATTAGGCTGCTCTGCGAATCAAGAGCTCTGCCCTGGGGGACTGTCAGCAAAGCAGTTAGCACGTCCAGATGTGGACACTTCCTTAAAGGTGAAGTACAGCGGGGGGAGCAGATTAATCTGCAATGCGCCAAAGTCAGAAACTAACCCGGCGATGTGTTCAATGAAAAGGAAAAATGCCATTGAATTTTATCTCCAAGTGGTGTCATTATTTCCAACTAACTTACTCCTTCAGGCAACCCGGATAGTTTATTTTCCTGAAGCCCTTTTTCAACATAGCATACGCCCTCCTCTTGCTAGAACCCAGAGAGGAATGACAGCAGCTGAGAAAACATTCCAGTCCCCGGGAAAGGGAAAGACGCGCTGAAGCTGATGAGGACTGAGCAGGCGGGGATGGCAGGTTGTCACCCCAGGTGGGTTGTTCTGTCTGCATCAAGGAACAGGGGATGATGCGGGTTGGGAGGCAAAGGCCTTTTTCCTGGTTCTATGACTCGTAGGGGGTTAAAGTTCAGGGAGATTTTCCCAGAAAAGCAGAAAATAAAATTCTCAATGCTATGTATACTGCAGCTAGAATGTGATATTTCCTTCCACTTGTTAAATTGGGATTTTTGTTTTATGTCCTTTGGATTTAGCTCCTGGGTGCTCTCTGCTTAGTTTAAAAGGGTTTCCATCTCCACATTGTCATACATGGAAAAAATATACTGAAGCCGTGCACCGTACATCGTGACTTTTATTTTGCTGTCAGACTGCAAGTTACAATATACCTGTGTGCATTAAAGACTCGGGGGCTTTAAAAAGCGAAAGGATCCCTCCCCATGCTGTACAAAGAGAACTACAGCCCTGGAGGGAAGAGCCTGCAAACAACCCCTGGCCGCCTTCTGCACGTCACCACTCAGCCCAGACTCCAGCAACAGCTCCACTTGCCTGTCGTTACATTTCTTTCAATAAAGGCCATTTGTTAAAAACACAACAAAAAAAGTTTTCATCAGGCGACACAGACTGATTTTTGGTTCATTCAGAAAACACTCAACTTATTAGCCAGCCCTAAGCGTTGGGCGGTTTTGTGTTCTTTTTCAGGAGCAGTGATCAACTCCTGGGGTCTATCTACATCCGCACTCAGTGTCCTGCTCCCTCAGGGCACCCACAGCAGGCCTGTCCCCACAGCCAGCCCAGGGTGCCATCAGACTCTGGACCTGACCCTGAACTCTCGCCATGTGCTCACCACCTGAGCAAACCGGCTCCACTGGAACAGAGCCCGTCTGACGATGTGACTCGATACTGCCTGAGTCTGGAATTTTTTATTACTCTTCTAAGCCCTATTCTAGCCATATGGTTGGCTCCTGGGAGCCATGCAAGAAGCTCAATTGAAGGCCAGAGTGATTACAGACCCTGAGAAACGCCATGGAAGCTGGAAACTGCTCATTCACCACGAAGGAGCTTCTGGACTTTTCCCCACGACACGTGAAAGCTCCGTGTGGAAACAGAATCCAACCGATGGCAGGCAGCCTCCGGGGATCTCAACCCGGAGATTATGCCAGAGATGTCACAGACAGGGGGACCATAGGCTCAAAGCAGGTCCTTGACCACGGTGTGGAGACACATTTGTGTTAAAACGAGGGGGACTAAGCAAGATTCAGTCTGTCAGGATAAGTAAAAAAAAATGCAACCTGTCAGTCATCTAAGTTCAGAAAGCCAACTTGTGAGTAAATATTTGCCTCAGCCAGCAAGATACAAGCTAACAGTCTTTTCTGTTCTGTAATAAAGTTTTAGGGGAAGATAAACTATTTGTAAGGAGAGAGGGGGAGAAAGAGAGAGAGAATGAGAGAACACCTGAGAGAGACAGCAGACGCAGAAAGGAGTATTGGAAATGGGAGAAAAGGAGGGAAATACAGTTGAAAAATAATCACTTTTTTTTCTACTGAAAGAGAGTCTTACACCTACTTCATACACCTTTCCCTGGGCTTTTGGATTCCAAGGTACCCAAAAGAGAGTGACAGAGCTGGTGCAGAGCTAAGCGTAGTTTTATTTACCACACCAGGCTGTTTAGAACCCCCATTTTATTCTTGGTAATTTGATTGTTTGGTCACGCCTCCTAATAAGTGAAATGTTATACTGGAGTATTTGTTTAAACCTCGCAGCTTCGGATACAGTAAGTTGCTGAATGATGTTTGCTAATGGCACACATTCGATAATTCCTATAATGTGAAATCTCAGCCAGATTTAATGTTTGATTTCCCTGGGATTCACTCTGAAATTATTACAGACATTATGTATTCCGCTCCCTGGACCTGGAATTAATTTCAAAACAGAGTAAAAGTGCATCCATCTTGGTGTCTTGTGGGAGTTCAGATCAGTAACATTCCATTTGTCCTGAAGTTTCTGAAGTTTAAAATGCCTTTTCACTTTATCTTTCATTTGATCTGGGTTGAGTAGCTACAAGGCACAGTCATCCAGAACCACATCTTTGTTTTTGTTTGTGATCTTACACATGCCATTGCTTGATGAGTTAATACTCTTGCAAACTGTATGGATCCTCCAAGTTCTATCTGCCAAACTAGAGGGTACATTTGTGTTGTTATCGTGATACAAGAATATTGCCAACATGTGATAAACTGGCAGGAAAAATAATTAAATAGCTACATCTACATCTTTTTATGAATATCTGTCACAGAAACAGAATTCACAACATGCATAGCTTTGATTAATCAATCAATGCATTGGCTATGCTTCCAATACCTGGCCCAAGTAGAAAGCTCAGTGGCTGGAAGACCTCCAAACATTTTAGAATAAAGCAACCAGACCTATGTTAGGTTGTGATCCAAAAATTCCCAGACAATAAATCTTTAATTTGCTACCCTGGCAACTCTCACCAAATCTGAATTAAAAGAATATTTTCCACACAAAGCTTTGAAAGGATTTGCCTCCTGAACAGTTTTAAAAGTTTAACCTTTAGCTGAAGCACGCTTCCTACAGTCCAAAAGGAAACGGAGTGAGAAAAAAGACATCAAGGGATTAATTCACAAGTTTTACCCCAAAATGAATGACAGCTGTTTGGGAGTTCAATTGCACTGACGTCCCATTAGGTTCAAAACATCCTGGGTCTTGCAATTATCTCATAGATTTAATAAAACCTTGTTAGTAAAAATTTCACCTCCTCAATCTAGCTCTCAGCCAGTGAACTCACATACCTGTAACTACATATAACTGCTTTGAATGAACGAACTAAGCAGGAAAGGAGTTCAAGTGGTTAGTTCTTCCTAGAATTTTTCATTTTAATCTGACAGATCTTATTGGACTAGCTACCCTTCAGCCACTGCAAGGATGGAGGGTGGGGTCACAGGTGGTGTCTACGGTTTTAGTTTCAAGTGAACAGACCAACGGATTGAGTGTGGCCTAGAAGTTTTCCCAAAGTGGCAGAACACAGGCTTTGGAAATTTGCAGCTGCTCTGTATCCATACTTGAAAATGATGGAATAATTTTAAAGCCCAAAGACCCTTAGAGATCCTTCAGAAGCTAATCCTCTCATTTCCCACCTAAGAAAATTGAGATGGGAGGAAGAAGCAGCAGACCCAACGCCCCGCAGCCGTGAGAAGCAAGGCCAGGGTGGGCGAGATGCAGCCGTCTCCTCCGGCTTCCTCATAAACCCCTCTGTCTCCGCCATTCCACTCACTCCACCCTATGCTTGTCTCTCTGCTGCCTTTCCTAGAGTGAGCTCTCAGAAAAATTTCTTCTTTGTCTCTGCATCCTCAGTGCATAGTTCAGGACTGAGAATGTAGTAAATCTATGGTGAAGATATTTTTTCTTTCTTTCTTTTTTCCCCACAGTAGTTGTCTCTTTCTCTTATAGTATACATGTCTTGTTACCATACATGCTCATAGTTGGGAAAAGAAGAAAAGTTTATAGAACTAAATCAAAACTGCTGGGAAGTTCACCAGTCATACATGCCCACTGCGAGTGTTTAAGTGAAAACCTTCCAGAAGACTCATTGTGCTTATTTATGAAATATACCTTGGACCTAAATAAGATTATACTCCATGGGTTGCCTCATTTTTTTCTTTTTTCCTTAACAACATAGTGGGGAGATCTTGCATGTCTGTGAGTACAGATTTACATCATTATTTTAGAGAGTGATATAGAGTTCTCTTACATAAATGTGCCATAATGGATTTAACTTAAACTCTTTTTTTGGAATATAGGTCATTTTTATTTATTCATTATAATAACTAATATTGTAATAAATATTCTTATGCATAGAATTGTGAATTTTTTGAAAATGTTGTGCGTAGTACAAAATTACCCTCCAGAAATCCTGTAGCAATTTCCACTCTTACCAACTTACTAAAATGTGCATTTCTCCAAAAACCTACCCACACTGCAAGTGTCAGTCTTCAATGTTTCAATATTTTGGCCAAAAATAAATCATATTTTAATTTCTAGTTTGGAGCTTATTAATGAGGTTTATGCATGTGTAAGTATTTTATCGAGAGCCTACCATTTCTCAAGCATTATGTTATGTGCTGGGGCTGTAAAAGTGTACAAACAGATATGGTCCCTGTGCTTGTACAACTTCCTAATTCTAGTGGAGACACAGATAATGGAAAAGAAAATAAATAAATAGCAATTGTCAAAATGTCTATGAAGGAAATAAGCACTATGTTGTGATAAAAGGTAATGCTGGCAGACAATGTGAGTTTGGGGAGCCCAGCTGAGGGACTGACGTTGAAACCAAGACACTGCAAGTAAGAAGTGGCCAGTCAAGGAAAGGGCAGGGCGGGGGCCTGCAAGGGAGGGGACAGCCATGTGCTTGGAGAATGGCCTCACCTGGGAAATGGCCAAGGGCCGATGTGGCTGGGAAACAGTACACAAGTAACAGAATAGCACACGACCACAAGAGAGCAGGTCCAGGTCACACAGGGCCTGGTGGGCTTGGAGGACTTTGAATTTTATGCAGGTGCATTAAGAAGCCACTGAAGTGTCCAAAGCAGGGAATGATATGCTCCAATGTATGAGTTTAAAAGATCACAAGGAAAATGGACACAAGGGGACACAGGGAGCCGCAGAGGTGGCTGTTCAGCAATTGCTCCAACAGAGCAGGTGCGAGTCCCCAGTGGGACTGTGGAGATTGGGGGAGGGACAGGCCGAACACACTCTTTGGAGCTAGAACTAGTGATATCAAGGGGTGGACAGGAAGTGAAACTTAAACAAGGGAAAGGGTGACTTCTGCATATCCGATTTGAGTCACCGAATGGTGAGGCCATTTGCTGAGACAGGGAAGCCTGAAGAACAAGTTTGGTGGTAAATCAAGAATTCCATATTGGTATGATTTGTAACAGTAAAAATGAGAAACAAGCTAAATATATAGCAGTTGAGATGACTATGTAAATTATGGTATAAACATTTACACTCTCCATGAAAATCATGGTTTTGAAAACAGTTATTATACAGAAAAATGTTCATAATATGTTAAGTGAAAAAAGAATGCATTATCACTTATACAGGATGACACATACAAATACAGGTATAGAGATATAGGTAGATTAGATATAGAGGGGAAAAGAGAATGAAATATACCAAAATGTTTGCAATGATTATATCTTGATAGTAAGACTGTAAGTAATTTTTATTTTCTTTATACCTTTTTATTTCCCAAATTTTCCCTATTAAAAATGTATTATTATTATTATCACATTTTTAAAAAGTCATTAAAAACCAGTCAGTTTACCTGCAGCAGTGCATAGTTTGGTTTGGGTCAAGTCATAATTAAACCATAAAATCCAATGGAAATAGATAAAGCACAATGTTGTGCTGTCATGTCTTAGCTGAAGGCCTTGAAGATTATCACTGTTACCTTATTTACAGACACGTGTTTTGTCAAATTAAAGACATTGTGTGTATATTTCAAGGCCAGTGAATGGAAGGCTTCAGACTAGAAGTCGAGTCTCCTAGTTCACAGCAAAGTGCATCTGCTCATCGGATCTCATCATGGACGCCAAGACAGCCCAGAATTCTGAGACCCACTCTGGGCCCCTCATAGGCAGAGCAGAAAACCAGCAATGCAGCATGATTTCAGGGACATCTAGTATTTCCATCCATCTTCTGCCCCTCTTCCATCTGCTTAGCTAATATCTTAGATTCCTTTAACAGGGATCACTTCCTTTTATTCCGCAATTAGAAATAAGGCTTAGAAGTACATATTCTTAGGAGAGGTCATCTCTTGGTTTAAATTCACCCCAGGAGTTCAGGACTTTTATCAAATACAGTCATCCCTTTGTATCTGGGAGTTCCGCATCTCTGGAACCAACCAACCCTAGATCAAAAATATTCAGGGAAATCCCTGGTAATCTAGTAGTTAGGAAAAATATATATATTCAGGGGGGAAAAAAAGTTCCACAAAGTTCCAAATGGCAAAACTGAAATTTGCAGTGCACCGAGTACTACATGGAATCTGCATGCATGAAGTGATATGTAGGCATTGTGTCAGGTATTATAAGGAATCTAGAGATGATTTAAAGTAGAGGAGAGGATGTGTGTAGGTAATATGCAAATGCTACACCATTTTATATCAGGGACTTGAGCATTGTGGACTTGGGGGAGGGCGTGTCCTGGAACCAATCCTCCACAGAGACTGAGGGACGACTGCTCCTGAGAAAAGGTTTTGAAAGGGCCACCTGAATACTGGATCCCTAAAAGTTAGAGATTTTCAAAACACAGGGAATAGAGAGAGGGGGTGAGCCTTGGGAGATGAGTAAAGGTAAAGGAGACAAATTTTTTTTAAGCATAACAAATTTATTTGATCAAAGCTTTATGTGGCACAGGAGCCTTCCGAAATGAAGACCCAAGGACCCAGGGAAAACTGTCCATTTTAATGCTCAGGTTCGAAGAAGAATAACAGCTGTTTAGAAATGTGATTGGACAAAAGGGGGGAACAAATATTTAATGAATGCTTTCTGTGTACTGGCCACTCCACTAGTTTTTTCACGTATATACCACGTTTAGCCTGACCATCCCAGCAAACAGGATGCTTACTCCCAACTGACATTTATTTGCTCAACAGATATTTACCAAGCAGGTGCCAGATATGCTCAGCACCAACCTTATGCAGCTTCTGGAGCTAATGCAGAAATCAAAACAGGCTAAGGCCTTGCTCTTGAGGAACTAACTCAGGTACTTAGAGGAGACAGGCAACACATATTCTTAAAATAAATGTATAGTGTAACAGGTGGTGATGAGTGCTATGAAGAAAAATAAAGCAGAGTGAGTGGATACCAAGTGGGAAGCCATGAAAGATATGTCAGGATCATGTAGCTGGCAACTGCCTGAGCTAGGACCAAACTCCATTTCCTCACCTGCTGCTGTCCAAAGGTCCTGCTCTTCTATGCTGTACTGACTCCCTAGAAAGCTTGTCCTGCCTGACCATTTTGCCGGGTGTTAGCCCAGCCAACAACCTCCAAACATCCTGCTGGGCAAGCCTTCAGTAAACATTCGTTAGCCAACTGTGAGTCAAGTAAAATCTACGTATAGGTAATTGTTCAGCATGGTTGGTTTTTGCTTGTACATGAATTCAAAGCTCCTTCAATCCTGGTGACCTTCAAAAACAAAAATAAGAACCTCAGCCCATAAATGAAATGGAATAACTATCCTCTGAAATGTTGGGAGCCCCAGACTCCACTAAGTACAAGAACCATCAATTTCCATTTCAGTAAAAAAGAAAAATGTGAATACAATGCAAACTTCAGTCTTATGAAGGTTTTTTTCCTTCTTTTTCTCCCTCTTTTTTTTTTTTTAGTCTGTTAAATCGTTTTTCCCCGGTGCCAAGGGATAAATTTCTTGTGCAAAGAGAGGGAGAGGGAATGAAGCAAGGGCTGGTATTTTGTTGTTTGATGCACTTTTACATGCCCACAAAAACCCACCTTCAAAACACCTCACCTGCTAAGTATAAGACATTCAAAATATGTAGTCTAAACCCCATCAGTGATATAATGCTATAGAAAAGTCAGCCCACCTATCATTTCCAGCTTTTTTGTGGACAAATATGGTCTGATCCTGAGAATACGAACCTCTGCTATAGCTTCACAGAGAAGAGCAGGGGCAAACAAAAAGAATATTAATTTCCATAAAGAGGAAATAAAACTTGTCCAAGAACTTTATTGGCAAAAGTGAAATTAGTTTTTCTATAGAAAATAGTTAGTGGCATTGAAGGATCAGTCAATTGCCCAAGAAGGGAAGTAAACCCACTGAAGTCCAGAGGCATTCTTGTTCTCAATAATGCATTTAACTCCCAGAAACAAATAAGATTTGTCTCTGCACTTCCACTTTTAAAAACACACCTAAGCCTAAATGATCTAGAGCTCTTCCCTGCTAAAAATCAAATTATTAAAGCAAGTTCCTTAAACTCATAAAGCTCAAAACGATTGTTAAAATTAGTATTGGAATGTAAAGTGCCAGCCTGGGTGGGGCCTTCCTTGATTGAAACAAACTTCACCGTAGACATTAATAGGCACAAGGCTTTTCAATGTCAGTCTGTAGCAGAATTTAGTTACATCCTACTGCACTCCATGGGCCTGGCACATATAGGCTCTTTCTGTAAGAATATTTGTACCATTTGGAAGCTCTCAGGATCAAGCTAGTAGAAATGATTTTGGAGAAAACCATAACTTTAGACCACCTTGTTAATTATTCCTACAAAATACATTGTCCTAGCTTTTGGTGACCTGGAGTACAATGGAAGCCAGTTAGAAAGTAGTTTTAATCAACTCGGTGGGAGAACAGGACGTGAAATCTTGATTGCCAGATTTCTGGGTAACAGAGCCCATGAATTTCCCCGTAGCACTGCGTGAACCAATGCCTCTATCAGGTAGAAAGAGCAGTCACTAGAACCCTAATTATATAACTATGGAGACTCTGGCTTTGTTCTAAACTTTGAGTAATTTCCATTAGAAAATCTGAGTTTTCTGTATTTCTTTTTTGAATCTACCCTCATCTCAGTAGGCAACTTGCTTGGGACTAAGGTCAATGGTGGCACAAAGTGTCAATAACTGACACGAAGACAAGTCAATAAAGGGGAGAATCTGGACAGAGCTCTATCTGCCAAGGGTTTTGGAAGTTCTCCAGTGAAGAGGGATTAGAGGTGATCCCATAGTCACTTTATAATAATTGCCATTTGGGGTACGGGTACTTAATTTTAAATTAACTGTTTGGTAAACTGTAAATTGTGCACTCCAGAGAATGGGTTCTGCCAGTCTCAACAAATCTTTTCACTCTTTCTCAAAGTTCGAAAACTCCTTCAGCCATTGTTAAAGATTGGTCTGGGACCCAAGTGGTCCATCAGGTGAGGAGGGCTCTTCGCAAGGTGCCTTAACATATTTTTTTCTGGCTGAGTGTGCTACTCTAAAGAGTACAGCTGTTAAGATAATATATGTGAAAGGACTTTGTAAACTGTAGCAATGCCAAAATATTGTTGCCTGCCCAAAAGGCTTACAATATTCTCAGTTCCAAATGTCACCTGATTTCCAGCAAGAGTTGTCACACATTAATGGGCCTCACAAGCCCATCCACCATCTTTACTGTCCTATAAATCAACCCCAACCACAATACTGTGCTCATATCTGTGTCAATTGAATATAGCCTGTCCGAGTAATATTCACCAGGGGTTATAAAGTAATAATCTGTCTGTCTATAGTGATATTCATTTACCTTGAAGAACATTCACTCATAGACACAGGTGCATACCTTTTTTCAAAAGCACACGTCTTTTTTCAAAAAGAAAACCCTAATAGTTTGAAAGTGGGCCTTCAATACCTGGTGTTTAAAAAAAAGAAATCTTTATTTTTACCTGGTTTCCTGTTTTAATTGTCTCCAAAGCTGTGCTCCTATTGATAGCACAGTTTTACCTAGCAAAGTTGTCCTGATAAATACAGCCAAATGCTGTGGGCAGAAATAATGAGTATGGGAATTCCTACTGCTTGCAACTAACTTCTTCTGTTCCTTTCTTGTGGTTTAAGATGATAGAATAGGTCCCCAAAACTACGGAGAATAAATCATTATGAGTCAACGTATTACTTTGGTTGGTATTTCTAGCACTGTGATCCACCACCTACCCACAGTGGGATTTTTCAAAGTTTTTTCCAAGAATTTCATTCTCCTTTGTCTTTAGAATAAATAAAATGCAGAGCAGAATAAGCACAAATGGGATTTTTGAAATTCATCCTCAAACTATGTGAATAGGAAGGGCCCCTTCTTTTCTTTGGTAAACAACAGCCTTTCACCCCAGATCAACTTGTGGGGCATACTCTGTGTGATTTTTTTCCCTCGCTTAAAATGTCACTTTAACCTAATCTCATCTGATATGATGAAAAGAAATAGTAAGTCATGGTATGTTAGTGTGAGGAGCATCGTATCACAGAAAGGATCTATGTAACTGTGGTTACACCTGCCAAGGGACAGAGAAGCCGGTTAGTTTCCAGTTGAAACACGCATGTGGAGGCAGAACAGCTTGCTGTCTTTATTAGAGTCACTTCAACACTCCCAGTCCTGAGAACCCATCATCTGCACTGGAAGAAGGCAACATGTTGGCATACGAATGACATGTAGGCAGCAGAGTCTGGTTCCTGAGAACCCTGTAGTGTCGGCCCACGTTGGATTCAGGTGAAAGATGCTCTGTGCAACTAAAGGGAAAAAATATAAATACATGTGAAATTTAAATATATATCATACACACATGTGCAAGAGTAATTTTATTCCCATCCTCATCCCAAATGCAGGAGAAAATTTTTCTTTCCCCAAATCTCTCTTCTTTAGAGTTGATGCCCAACTGCTCTCCTTCCCCCACCAAGAGCCCAAACTCGTCAGCCTGACATTTCAGAACATTTCTTTGATATGTCCCTAAATTCCAATCCAACTTCATCCGTCTCTTTCCCTATATGTACCATAAATCTAATCAAGCTGAATTACTCAGGGCTCCAAAGGGAACCAAGGTGCCTCCAAGTCTTTACATGCAAGCCATACGCACCACCTATAATATCCTTCCTGCTGGCTCTTCCTGTTAAAATCCTATGCGAGCTTTAGGGCACAATTCCAATGCACCTATTCGGTGAAGCATTCCCCGATTCCCTGCCCAGGAATTTTATTTCTGAACTCCCATCGTAAGGGAAACAACATCTTTCTCGAACACATTTTCTCCGCTTTGAGGAAGTCAGAGAAAAACAAACCTTGACTTACAGATGAAGAAAGGCAACAAACTATAGCCCCATTAGCTGCTTTACAACTGCCTCATTGGACCCTCACACAATCCTGCAAGGCAAGTATTATCGTCATCACTTAACAGATAGTGAAACTGAGGCTCAGAGAACTGTGAATGAAATCTTTGCCTGTCAGACTTAAGAGCACACACTTTCCACCAAACTACCCAATTTATCATTACTCGTATTTATACACCTTTCGGAATATTGACTCTAGTCCTTTGTGAACATTTCCTTTCTCCCTTGTTGGATCAGAAGTTTGTTTTGTTGTTGTTGTTTTGAGATGAAAAATGAGAAAAGAAGCCAGCTTATTTTACCTACCCCCACACCACCACAGTAAATTTCTTGCTCAAATTTGTGTTAAATTAATACACAGTCTTTCAGAGGGAAAATTTTTTAAAAGAAAAGGAAACGTAAAAGTAAATTTCTCTAATGACTTGAGGACACAGAAAAGAAACAAAATAAGAAGAAATCGCTTCTAGAAATTTGACCATTTGAAAATAGAAAATGAAGGCAACAGTTTTGGAAATAACAGTAGTTTCATTTTGTGAATGTTGATGAAGGCGCAGACACTGGATGAGCATAGCATTTGATTCTTACACCTGCCTGTGAACTGGGTAGCATAATTCCTGTATTACAAACGAGGACCCTGAGAGACGTTGAGGTTAACAAGTAGAAGAACAAAGATTTAAACGTGGAAGCCTGTGCTTGTAAACACTGCGCTACCTCACTTACGCATCTGCTGACCTATTTAATATTCACTCTCAGACAGGACTCCATTTTCTTTCTGCCTCCTAACAACAACAAAAAAAGGGGACCTCCTTACTCAATACCATCTTTCTCAAATCTAGTTTCATGATTCCTCACACAGCTTCCCATAGTTAGAGGACAGAAACTGACCGAGTAAAAACAGTGCTATCTCCTTCCTCTATACAGTAACATAAATGAAAATAATTCAAAGGAATTTTTCTGCATCCGGCCACATAACACCCGTACTACAATCGGTACTTCCCCCATGTAGGTAGCATGACCCCTAGTGGATACCATTGGTAAGTATCTAGATTTTAGTATCAATAGTAGCACTCTACGACGGTTTGTTTTTAATAGGCGGATAGAAAAATAGGTCATGATGTTGTAATTACAGCCGTGCTAAATAATGAGGTCACATATTTTTGTTGACTAGGAAACCCGAAACAAAGGAAAAGTAGTAAAATATACATTTTTTAAAAAATATAACATTCGGCATCCAATAGATGCTATTCTTATATGTACACTTATGTGATATTCAGTCACTACCAATTTGATGGTGAGTACATGTGGTGCTTGTTTTTCCATTCTTGGGATACTTCGCTTAGTAGAATGCGTTCCAACCCTATCCAGGAGTATACAAGAGGTGCTATATCACCATTGTTTCTTAAAGCTGAATAGTACTCCATGGTATA